>OY769905.1:17883913-18053913 GCA_963669185.1 Dyspetes luteomarginatus | reverse complement strand
TATATATATATATATATATATATATATATATATATATATATGTATATATATATATAGAGAGAGAGAGAGAGAGAGAGAGAGAGGGAGAAAAAAATAAAGAAATTACGGAAAAAATCACCCTTTCTGTCACGCTTGATCGCACGTGAACTAATTCGATTCGCATATAGAGAACTGGGAAAAAGGGTTGCGACACTCAAGCTTCGTTTTCTCTGTTGTTTTTTTTTTTTTTTTTTTTTTTCTTCTCCATCTACGCATATGTATATATAGATATATATTTTTTTTCATCCATGTACGGCCCTTTTCACGAGCGCCCTCTAGAAGTGTATATGTTACGCCACACTTCACTTGAATCGGAAGCACCGAGTATATATATATATATGAATGCATGCAGAGCAGGCATGCCCTCTGGTGTGCAGTCGTGTGCGATTGAAACTTTGGTTACCGCGAGTTCTCTCTCTCTCTCTCTCTCTCTCTCTTTCCTTCGCTCTTTCTCTCTGTCGACACGGAATTTCAGTTTTTCTTGTGGCGCGAATCCAATGCGAATTGACAACAGAACGAGAGAGACAGTAAAAGTCAAATAAAACAACCATACATGCATTTATATATATATATATATATATATATATATGTGTGTGTGTGGGTGTGCAGGATCAACCCGGGTACAATGAAAAGCTCGTGAAAAATAAAAGCGCTTTAATCGAAGGCCCGATATGGGGCGTTGCCTCTCATTTTATTGTTCTGCTGTGCGAAAAGAGATGTGCGCGGAAGGGGGAGGTTTTTGCGTTTTTGTTTCTGAAAGAACGAAACGGAAGCCTTTCTCGTTGTGTATTTTTATTCGTATTTGGTTTTTCGAGATTATCACACTATAGTCGATTGTTGGAAAAACGGTTGGCCCCTATCAAAGTTTGAGAGCGATCGATAGATCGTTGACAACTATGATCGATAATCATTTTGATACCCGAGAACTGCGAGCGTGTTGCAATTCCTTTTTAATGGTCAATCCTTTGCTATATGGATTTACGGTCATGCCGATCAAACGATCCGCGTGTAGATCGAAATGTTTTTTGTGGCATGACGATCGCATGCTCGAATTCGACCGCTAACATCCGGGTCCATTTATACATATATATATATATATATATAGATAGATAAATTTGATGATTTGAAGGGATGAATTTCATTGGAAAAAAAATCAGGCAAACAGTGCAGTTTGTAGTGTAATTCGAGTGAGATTTCGAATCCTAGCAACCGGATTTTGTGCACGATCGAATTCGATGTAGACTAACCGTGAAGAAAAATTTCCGACCAAAAACCAATTTTCGTGCGTGGTTGATTCATGGTCGAACGCAAAAAAAAACCCTGAAACTAGTAAGCATGAATTATATTAATGAGAGTGAATGGAAAGTTGTAGGAGTCGAGCGATCGAATTCGATCCTGTACAATATTCGGCTCCAAGGATGATGGGAGCGCTGCATAAATTATACGGGGATTAAGATTTTCATCTCACGATAAATAGTTAAATTTAATTAAAATTTTATGATTTCATTTAATACCATGGAATTAATATATTTCTATTATCATATAACGTAATAATAATTGTCCTGTCTTTTAATAAAGTATCACAACTTATCTAGAAAGTTTATTCTCAATTAATTGGACGTAAATTAACGATAATGACAGAGTGTTTCTTGAAAGTATCGAACTTAACTGATACAAATAATCCCAATAAAGTTATAGTCAATTAACAGAGTGTGCCTTTTCATAAAGTATCACAACTTATCTAGAAAGTTTATTCTCAATTAATTCGATGTAAATTAACGATAATGACAGAGTGTTTCTTGAAAGTATCGAACTTAACTGATACAAATAATCCCAAAAAGGTTACAGTCAATTAACAGAGTGTGCCAGCTATCCTGGACTTAATATATGCGGAATGTAACTAACCCATCACATCGATTCTCTATGCTGTGGTGGCCAAATTCGGACCGTCATAAAATTCGCTGCCCTCTGATGCTGTATGAATACATTTCTCCCCATACATAAAACAGACACACATGTGGAATATCTCTCTCTCTCTTTCTCCCTTCGCTGCTGTATATAGTACAAGTACAACTCTACACCCGAAGTATTTGCACAGCGGTGAGGACGAACATATGTATGAATTACCGCACTGGACCCACCCCATATATCCATTGCATAATCGTGTGCACCCATACAGAATATGTTTTTCCTCTATATGTACGGAAATACCAAACGAATCCTGTACTCTAACACACGTACATTTTTGTTTTGCATAAAAGCTGATGAATATTCCAAGTATTTTCTTATTGAATTACGAAATGAGTTGGATTTTTGAATCTTCATTAATAATTATCTTTGGGACTTGCTTGACACGTCACAATAATCCCAAAAAAGTTAGTCAATTAATAGTGTGTGCCAGCTATCCTGGACTTAATATATGCGGAATGTAACTAACCCATCACGTCGATTCTCTATACTGTGCTGGCCAAATTCCGAGCGTCATAAAATTCGCCGCCCTCTGATGCTGTATGAATACATTTCTCCCCATACATAACACAGACACACATGTGGAATATCTCTCTCTCTCTTTCTCCCTTCGCTGCTGTATATAGTACAAGTACAACTCTACACCCGAAGTATTTGCACAGCGGTGAGGACGAACATATGTATGAATTACCGCACTGGCCCACCCCATATATCCATTGCATAATCGTATGCACCCATACAGAATGTGCTTTTTCTCTGTACATACGGAAATACCAAACGAATCCTGTACTCTAACACACGTACATTTTTGTTTTGCATAAAAGCTGATGAATATTCCAAGTATTTTCTTATTGAATTACGAAATGAGTTGGATTTTTGAATTTTCATTAATAATTATCTTTGGGACTTGCTTGACACGATTCTTGATTTTTTTTTGGTATTTGTATGTTTATAAAGACAATTCAATAATTCACGTATTATTTGCCATTTTCCGTGATTTCGTAATGAATACCATCAGCTTGTGCTGGAATTTTAGAATCTGACGATGAATATATTATTAGAATTACTCTACAATTTCATAGTTAATGTTTTATTATATTTGCTTGATAGCTTAAATCATCACTAAAATATTGCTTCATTTATTTTATAACTTTTTAATTAATGTAATTTTTAATAATTACACATTCAATTATTACAAAAAGTTGAGTCAGTAACTCATTGCGTAGATAATTTTCGTATTGGTGGGTAACCACAAGTAAGGATAGCAAATAATAAATAAAATATTCATTGGGAATAAACGCTCATTTGAATAATTATTATGAACCGCGAAAAAAAAAAAAATGTAAAAATATAATTTTAATCAATGTGTACAGCCGTCATGTATACAGAAACCTCGAAACCCTTTGATTCTCGATTGTCAGAATAGCACAGAATTTTCCATTTGAATGAAACTGTACGTGCAGCCGCCACCATGCACGACTATATCGAGACTTTAGGGTGTGTACAAGCGGTGTGTGCAAGTTCTGGCATTTCGTGATTTAATTAATTAACGCAAATTAATCCCAATTAGCAATTCTTGTCCAAAAGCCGCTTTTGGTTATATATATATATGTATACAAATATATACACGTTTTAACACCCGCTGTTGCTATTTTGCCTGATGGCGGGAGTGTTTTGTACTATCACACGTGGTTTATTTCAACAACAAATTTTATTCTCCAACACATAAATTATTTTTCTTTCTGGCAAAAAAAAAAAAAAAAAAAAATTATCCCATAAATTCTATGGTATCACAATCTCTCATCCGGTATGATATTTCTTCTCTTTTGTTAGCTCGGATAAATGGCGAACCGTTAATTTATATTTGCAACGTTCTCACCCACGCAAAGATACAATATATGTGTATATAAAAAAATTTCCGAGCTAGCCTTTCGTTGATGGTGGATTGACGATCGTGTTTCGCTCGGAGACCCGATAATTAATATCGCGTCGTTTAATTCGAGACTCGCGGGATATTGCATGTATTTGTGCCCTCAATGCTGTCCTCGCGTACGTGTACCGTACTAGACACATTATATATATATATATATATATATATGTCTATACATACTGGTTTTCGTCTCGCCTGTCCCGAAACATTTCCTCGACTAGATTCGCGCCGTGCCATTGCAATTTAACGTTTACGATGCCGCGGTGATAATTAATACGGCATCGCTTGATTTAAGCCCCTGAAATACGAGGGTCTGTGCTCTCGCTGCTGGAGAATTCGCTCATGTACACTATATAAAGTGTGTAACTAATACATATACATAATATACTTATATATATATATATATATAATATATATACGGATATCATATATGTGTATACATGGATTTCTACATATAGGGTATTCCACGTCAATTCGGCTGACTGTTTTTAGAGTAATTCCAGTTACCTGTAAATTAATCCGGATAGTCTAAACTAGTTAAATTTTATCTGGATATTTTATATCAATTCGAATATCCAACTCGCTATTGAATCACCTTCAAAGTGTGGAGGCTCGCATGCGCTCAACTGGAATCCAATTTAATATCGTGTTAACATGTTACATGTTAACACGAAATTAATATCAACTGGACTGTCCAGCTGGTTCAATTTCGTGTTAACATGTTACATGTTAACACGAAATTAATATCAACTGCTCAACTGTTCAACTGGACTATCCAGCTGGTTCAATTTCGTGTTAACATGTTACATGTTAACACGAAATTAATATCAACTGCTCAACTGTTCAACTGGACTGTTCTAATCAACTGTTCAACTGGACTGTCCAGCTGGTTCAATTTCGTGTTAACATGTTACATGTTAACACGAAATTAATATCAACTGCTCAACTGCTCAACTGGACTGTTCATCTGGTTCAATGTTAACATGTTACATGTTGACACGAAATTAATATCAACTGCTCAACTGGAATCCATGTTGGGCGTAAATGAGTAGTTACGCATTGCGAGCTATTCCCGCTTAGCCTCGTGCTGGTTGGCGTATTGATTCCGCGAGCGAGAGGCTGTTTTTCTGAAACTTTGGTATCCTTATTTGAATCTAAATCTTATTACAAATACCTAAGAATAATTAAAAATACGTCCACCGGTATATGAGCACGGGATTTTCGGGGGTTCCTCGTGCCTTGGTGCAAATCCGATCCAGTATAAGGATATGGCAGGATTGGGGGAGAATGACTCGAGATCGAAGATATAGTTACGTACACAAGGGTTAAAGTTCATGGCACCTGAGTCGACCCTGTAATAGATGTAATACCTCAAAATATATGGATTAATTAAAAAAAAAAAAAAGAATTGAAACAAGAATTAAGAAGAATACCAGTTTAACGTGGAATGTCCCTCATCCGCTCCTGATATATAATAGAAAAAGATGACTAACTGACTGACATATCATCGCCCAGCTTCAACCCCTATGGTCCCAGCAACATGAAATTTGGGGAGTATTTTCCTTCCATGACGTAGCAGGCATCAACTAAGAAGGGTTTTTTCATAATTCAACCCCTAAGGGGGTAAAAAGGGGTAAAATGTTTTTATAGACTGATTCAACGCGTGCGGAGCCGCGGGCAGCGGCTATATGAGTGCTCATACGAGTCTATATTTGTGGAAATGGATATATTATATATGTGTATATGGATATATGTATGTATATATATGTGTAACCCCATGCAGCGTGTACATATCAGCCAGCTAACTCCGCGGTGTTTCCCTTGCTCGAGCGTGTACGAATTTAAACGATATGACGAAAATTCACGGCAACGCTTTTCACAAGCCAAATCCTCTCCCGTTTCTCCCCCGAAACTCCCATACTAACTAGCGGTCCAGCATACGCACACATACACATAGAAACACACATAAAGACACACAGACAGTAGAACGCACCCGGTTACTTTTAATGCGTGTATTAGTATAGCTATGCATATAATATGAGAGGCCAAAGTTTGACTACAGCCCGAAAACCTGCCACATCCAGTCCTCGCACCGTTTTCAAGCGAAATTTATCCAACTGGTGAAATTGCCATTAGGAAAACTGGGGTTATATGTGTATATTAGTTCTCTGCTGTGAGTGAAGTTTTAACGATTTAGCCTTAGTTTCTCGAACATGAGGCTTTATTTAGCCCGTTATTAATATCTGGACTGGTGATATGTACATTTTTCGGTTCACTGATAAACTCAAGACGAGAGTATCCAAATTAGACAATTTTGCCAAATTATTCATTTCTCGTTCCAAAATCATTTTTAGAAAGTTATTTTTAATCGTGTTTGAGCACAATTTTATTATATACAAATAAAAATAAAACTTTGTAAAACATTCTTTGTAAAGTCTGCGTGCGTTTCAGAACAAACAGGAGAGAGCTTTTTTTTTTTTATTTCTATATTAACGATTGACTTTTTATTAAGGGCCATCGATAAAAAGCTCACATTTACGAGTGAGGCCAAACACGATCGATTGTGAAAAACTGGAAAAGCGTGTAGTGCACACGCGAAAAAAAAAAAAATAGAAAAAAAAAAATGCCGAATAACAAGAAACAAAAGGAAACAAAATAAAGCAATTGCGAGACTGTCGGGAGTGCGAGTGATGGGTAGGGTATTTTTTTCGAGGGTGTTGGGGTTGAGTGGGTGAGTGTTTTTTTTTTTTTTTTTTTTTTTTTTGAGGTGCAGTTGGCCTCTGTACGGGCTGTTCTCCTATGCGAAAACGCTTGCGCGTCCACTCTTCGTTTTCATCGTATTTTCCTGCCGTTTTATTGACGCAATGTTGCCTATATATACATATATGTGTGAGCAAAACAAAAAAGAAGGGCAGCCCGGGGGCTCAGGTTGAGTTTCTTTTTCTACCATTCTCTCTGTGCCCCCGGTTTTTTTTTTTTTTTTTAACCCCCATCGTTCTCCGTGATTCACTCATACATTCAACATATATACATATATCTACTATATAAAATAAAAAGTCGTACAAAAAATTCAATATACCATATATTCTCGTTTCATTCTCTACCTCGCACTTCTCCACTGAATCCGCCATTTTTTTTTATCATACAAACATGATATATATATCTATATATGTGTGTGTGTGTCTACATCCATGTATTCTCATACAGATATATATATAGAGACACGCGCGATTTGCATAAAATTAAAATGCAACCGGGCGCGGAGGCTTCCCGCCGAAAACGCGATTAAAATCAGCGTTTAGAGTATATCCGACGTGACGAATATACGTGATGGCAGAGAAAATACGTTATACACCACGACAGTTAACCTGCTATGTACGTAAAATTGCACATATATAGTGGAGACGTATAGTATATATATATATATATATATACATGCATATACACACACACGATATTGTGCAGTAATAATGTTCCATACGATCGCGTGATGTTCGTTGCGAATTAATTTTTTTCTCGCATTTCTATGACCCACACGCCCTCCTGTACTCCATCATCTCCTCCTCTCCATGTATATCGCTGGACACAGTCACGGGATCTCCCACAATGTGAGAGCAGGGGGTCATTTCAATTTGATTCCGGAATCAGTGCGACGTTGATTGAGCAATGTGATTACTCGAAATTATTGCGTAAACGTTTTTTGGTAGTTATGATTCAGGGATGGACGTTATACGAATGAAAAAAAAATAAAAAATCATGAAAAATGATTTTTAATTTTTAAAAATTGTTACAATGAACTCCCGCGTAATGAAAAATTTATAAATTTTTTCGAGCAATGAAGAATCGTTTGGAAAGAATTTTTATTTTTTTTAAATATTAATTTAGTTTTTAGGCTAATTATTGTTTACGATTAATTCCTCAATAAGTAAACATTTCCTGCCCCCCCCCCCCCCCCCCCCCGCTTGGAATAAAAATTTATTTTAGTGTATTATTTCAAATATACATGTAATCATCAAAATAATCAATTATAAAAAATTGTCTGTAATGAATATCAATATTTCGGCCCTCAAAATTTTTCCTGCATTATAATATCTCTTATATATAACCGTGAAAACGCTGCTCGATATATCGTAACGCATTATCCTATGGGACGTCAGTGCGCAATCACCGATAAGAGATTTATATCCCTCGAGATACATGCAGAGGCATTGCTGGCTGTACTCATATAGCCTTTACCCCCCCCCCCCCTCCCCCCTCCCGCCCCGTCCCCTATCACCCTATCATATGGTAAAATAAAACTTGATACAGCGCTTGATACCCGGATAGCGGAAGTGAACTATATAGTCGTTCAACAGAGTTAAGGGGGTCGTTGACGACGTTTGGTGGCCAATCGTCTCACTACACGTTTTCTATGCGGTGTGGCGCTTAGAATAATATTTTTTTTCCCACTTCCCTTCCCCCCTCCCCCGCTCTTGCTGCCCCTATTGAGGTGAACTCTCCCTTTTCTCTTGCCGCAAAATATAGTTACAGATCGATCGACTCGTATTTCACGTGCCACTTCATCGCGGTGTAGCTTTTGCAACAGCACCTATGAAATGCGATACTCGGCTCGATATGCCATTAATATATATATATATAGCATATAGCATATATATGTAGTATATAGCATGTACGTATATATTGGCATGGGTATCTGCTGTGCTGGAACCAGGAATATATAGAGACAGAAAATTGCATGCGGAAGGACACACGACACATATTTGCACGCTATATAATAATGGTATTAATTAATAACAATCATAATAATAATAATATATATATATATATATATATATATGAATAGAATATAATTTTTGTAATGGATTAATCGACGTCGGGCATCCATACATGCATCCTTTGAAAATCAAGCTTTGTGTGTGTGTTTGTATGTGTGTTGGAGCGAGTCGTGATTGCGGAATAGCGTTAGCGTTTGGGTTTGCATATTAGAACACAACGTTAACGTAATATCGATACAGGAATATTCTATACTGGCTGCTAGTCTTCTTTGCTACCTATATATCATATGTTTATATACATATATATTCTATGTTATATATGTACATGTGATATATATATATACTGCTTGTATTATATATGTATATGTGATATATATATATATAGTGCTTGTATTATATTCATGAATACAGTGCGCGATTATTAATCCTTTGGCCGGTGACCCGACTAGGGGAAGCTCTAATGTACCAGACAATTATTCTCAGAGACTATGCATGTACATATATATAATAGGCAGTACGTGCGTGTGTACAATATATATATAGATATAGTAAATTCTCAATCGAGTTATCGTCTATGCATATACTCGTGAATTTATACACCATCCGATCTACACGATTTTCTGAACAGTCAGAATTCGCGAGGGCATTACACGAAGCTGGATAAAATTAGAGTTTTTTTTTTTTGTTACATGAATTAGAGTTGAAAATTAATTTTAATTGAACGATAGATCGTTGACTCTTGATATTGGTACTAGTTGACATTAATTTATAATCTACTTTACTTTCATATATTTTTAATTATTTCTCAATATATCTATATAGTTTTTTGTCCACCTTATAAACATTTCGTATCGAAGTTAAAAAAAATGATTGCAATATTGTTTCGACATGCTAAGAAAATCATAACGAGTGAAATTAATTACGAGAATTTGTTCGTTTATGGAGGAAATAACTCGATGAGTTTATTATCAATTTTGATAAAAATGATTAACTTTGTACTGGGAAAATTTCAACAAGGGGGTTACAGGCTGTGGAAAATTATATTGGGAAAGAATTTTTAGCAACCGTCACGACGGTTTTGACCCGGAAGTCTTTGTTCCGATACCGTATTTCCGGGGAGGTCATGATAGAGCTTCTCTCTCTCTCTCTCTCTCTCTCCCTCTTTGTCTATCTCTTTCTATTTCGTGCACATTGGGGGGTGATGGTGTGGACGCGCGCAGTAGCGAGAGAGCTCCCGGTAAATGCGTCTCGTTGATTAACTCGCCGGGGGCACGACGGACGGATGTTACGTACAAACGGACATGCGGACGAACGAACGGAATAGACGGACGAAATACCCTGAGTACACGCTATAGCTTCAAGATTCTCTCTCTCTCTCTCTCTCTCTCCCCCTCTCCCTCTCCCTCTCTCTCTCTCCCCCTCTCCCTCTCCTCTCTCTCTCTCTCTCTCTCTCTCTCTCTCTCTCTCTCTCTCTCTCTCTCTCTCTTTCTCTCTCTCTCTCCCCCCCCCCTCTCCCTCTCCCTCACCCTCTCTCTCCTCTCTTTGTCTAACTCTATCTTGTTCTCTGGCTCATCGGGATTTTACTCTCTGCGGTCTGAGCGAGAATCTCCCGTTGTTCTTGTATATTCACGTTCCTCCGTACCAAGCTGGGTTAAAGTTGTGTCCAGTCTGAATGAAACTGAACAGAGAATGAGCACCAAATTTCAATGAGAAATTATTTAAAAAATATCTTTTTATCAAAATAATTATGAATAATTAATCGTAAAAATTTGAATTATAAAAAATTGCATGTAAATAGTTATAAAAAAAAATCATCATTGCAAATTATTTTCAATCATGAAAGAAATATTAATCGCAACGATGATCCATGAAATATTCAATCTTCATTACTTGTATTTTATCCCGTACAGAACACCGGACTTTACTGTCCTAATTTATTATTTCAATCTTTTTAACATTACAAAGGAATATTGTTTTCATTTGGATGATGTATTCATGTTGCCACATTCATATTATATGGCTCATATTATATATATATATATATATATATATATATATATATATATATAATATGAGATTGCAGTTATCGCGTATCTATCTGGAAATCAATACAAAGGATCGATAGAATAGTGCATGAACGCGTATAATATAGACAGTTAATTGCTGATGAATGCTACTGTGAAACAGGGTGCTCTGGTACGGAATTAAGGTTGGATGGGAGCTGGTACGATCATGGAAATACATAGGTATATACGTGTATAGAGAAAGGAGATATCCGCAGCAGAGACGATGGACCCAGTAGTATCGCGCCGACAAGAATTCCCTTTACTCTATGCCTGCCAATCTCTCTTGTTCGTCGTAGGTTGATCTAGCCAGGGTCGCAGGCATCTGTAGGGAACCAACGAGAGAGGGGGGGGGGGAGAGAAAGAGAGAGAGAGAGAGAGAGAGAGAGAGAGAGAAAGAGAGTTAGATAGATCTAAGGGGGTTTCACGGTAATCCGAGCACAGCCTCGCGGCGTTCGCACCAACGGATCCAGCGAGCTTTCTCCGGAAGTACACATAGATGGTAGGATATAGAGAACGTCCTGTTGAATACGCCGATGTGAGACAGAGATGTTCGGAAATGGATTTTTCCCTAATCGTTTTATTGGAGAAAAGCAATCTGTAACGAGATCAGGGTTACCCGTTTCTAATTGAAAAAAAAAAAAAACATTAAAAGTATACATTTTATCACGAAATATGGTCATAAATGATGTGGAATAATTGGTTCCTCAATTAATCTTCATTGGAATAGTTAATGAAAATATTGTTTCATATCTTTGTTAAAATTTTTACAAATTACAATTTTTTTTTACTCCTAAGATAAATATTTGTGCAAATATTTATTAATTATTTAGATGATATTTTTAATCGTTTTCGGAGGCATTTTATCAGGAAGAGAAACTTATACATAAATGAATATGGTCATAAATGATGTGGAATAATTGGTTCCTCAATTAATCTTCATCGGAATAGTTAATGAAAATATTGTTTCATATCTTTGTTAAAATTTTTACAAATTACAATTTTTTTTACTCCTGATATAAATATTTATGCAGATATTTATTAATTATTTATAAGATATTTTTTATTTTTTTCGGAGGCAGTTTTATTAGGAGGAAAAACTTATACATCGAACCTACTCGACGAGTATTCGTCGAGTGGTCATAAATAAATATGGTCATAAATTATGTGGAATAATTGGTTCCTCAATTAATCTTCATCGGAATAGTTCATGAAAATATTGTTTCATATCTTTGTCCAAATTTTTACAAATTTCAATTTTTTTTTACTCCTAAGATAAATATTTGTGCAGATATTTATTAATTATTTAGAAGATATTTTTAATTGTTTTCGGAGGCAGTTTTATTAGGAGGAAAAACTTATACATAAATGAATATGGTCATAAATAAAGTGGAATAATTGGTTCCTCAATTGATCTTCATCGGAATAGTTAATGAAAATATTGTTTCATATCTTTATTAAATTTTTTACAAATTTCATTTTTTTTACTCCTGATATAAATATTTATGCAGATATTTATTAATTATTTATAAGATATTTTTTATTTTTTTCGGAGGCAGTTTTATTAGAAACAGAAACTTATACATCGAACCTACTCGACGAGTATTCGTCACTTTCGTACTCTGGAGAAAAAAAAAAAAACTCAAAGTTTTTCGTGCTCGATGAGCCCCTCGATCAACGTAATTCTCGAACGGGGCCACTTAATCACAAACCCGCTCTGTATATTTCTCTTCCCATCTGCCAATAAGTACGACGACGAATGGAGAAATTCGAAGTAGCCTTATAGTTTAATTTTCAACTCTCGCCATTCGCAAGAGATGCTCGCGAACTTTCATCATCCCACTTTTCACCCTGCCATCATCCGTGGGTTTCTCGCGCGGTGAGTTTGGCACGTCGCGTGGCACTCCAATCGACGCCTCACTTTCTCTCGCGATCCTGAAACTTTGCACTTGGGGCTCATCAAAGGAATAAGCATAAAAGGAGGAGGAAAAAGCGGAGGGAGGAGAGCGAAGGGTGTAAAAAAAAGCCTGGAGTTTTTTTTGCAGGGACAAACACTACCAATACATTATCGTAGTAGATATATATAGATATATATATATATATATATATATATATATATATATATATATATATATATATATACATGTACATATCGCGCATATAAATGGCTAAAGGGCGTATCTTCTATGCTTATACTAGAGGTTTTCGCCAATTTGCCTTTACAGAAACGCGATATACGTAGTCTCGATTAATCGCTGGGGGAGAATTTCTACCGACAAACACTTCACGCTCTCTTTTTTCTTTTTTTCTTTCTCCCTATTTTTCGATGGCTCCGTTTTTTTTTTTTTTTTCGCTACGAGCAGCTTGTCACCACTCTTTGTTTATTTCAACACAAGTCAAACCGACTTGTTATTGCTCCGAGCTCTGGCGATACTTCTTAGTCCATTTACAAAAAAGAAAGGAAAAAAGTGGGAATAAGGGAAAATTTGTAGGACTGCGCTTGAGGCTGGTAAGAGGGATGAAAAACCACAGCGAAGATTTTTAAAAGCGATAGCGAGGACGGCAACGAAATAAATGCGCGCAGGGGAGATTTTGCGGAAAGTGTGCGCGAGAAGTGTGAAAAGGGCCAACAGTCAAACTCGTTGGTAGAGTTCACTCTTGCATGCATCCTGAACGAAAGTATTACTACCCTCTCCTCCTATATACATTGAAAAGGCGGGTAAGTCTCTCATTCAGATTTTAATTGCGCGAAAAATCTCGCGGGCATGCTCTTTCGCTTCTTTTTTTCCTTTTTACGGACATATCACACCTTCATTCATTCGTCGACGACGAAAAAAATTAACTACAAATTGGAAGGTGTTTTTTTTTTTTTTTTTCATTGTTGTATGGATATTTTTACTTGAGAAAAAGGTATGTTAAATGAAAATAATGCTATTTTGGACTAGCCAAGAATCGTTAAGTGTCGATAAATGCCGTGTAAAAAAAACAAAGACAAAGTCTGACTTAAAAAATCGGTGAAATATATTGAATTAAGTGGCATTTAAAAGCTCGAGGAATTACGAAGTCAGTGAGTACACAGAGTAGAGCCACAATTCAATTGGAAAGTAAAGTTCCAGCTGTATATTTTAGTAAACTAAATTGATCTTGGCCAAAATTAAAAAAAAAAAACAATTTTTTCATTAATTTAACGTTAATAAGAATAAGAATCTTAATGTATTTTTCTATAATTCACTACTACTACCTTGAAAGCTCAACAATTTCCATGAAAAAAAAATCTATAATGTCACAAAACAAAAAAGTTAATAACTGAGTGAGTTATTTATTTATTATCGATCAGAATAAATTTCGATACTAAATTAATGTTGAAAAAAATAAAATTCAGCCGCGATTTTTCTCGTCACAGTCTTAACGCTCCCCGACAGGGAGGGGTGGGTGCCCGGCATATATAAAAGTGAAAAACGTATCCGCTCGAGAGGTTCTTGTTTTCGCACAGCGAGAGAGCCGACGTTTATGAAGTTTCGCGAGTCGCGAGCTCCCGTACCGATATTAAATCTGTCAAAGGTGTATAGCGAGAGGGTCTCTCCTGGTTCCTCGAAAATCGCGGTGTACAGAACGAGAGAGAAAGCTGTGACGAGCTTTGTGCTCTGTCGTAACCATGGTGACCCATCCCCGGGGCCATGAAACGCTATACACAGTAGAGAGAAGATCAAGCTTCGGAGTTCCGGGACCATGAAACTCTCTCTCTCTCTCTCTCTCTTTGTGTCGCTTACTCATTTGATGCCTCACGAAACACACAGATATATACTAGTAGAGTCACGAGCTATGTGACATCATCGAGTGAGTGGGTGTGAGAGGCAGAGAGGGAGAGAGAGAGAGAGAAGATGGCAATCATCAGAGGTTGATGCAGACTTGCCTCGTGCTCAATAGTTAGATGCTAATTAGTTTGATTACGGTTACGCGGAGAGCGCGTTTTGCGACTGAGCGAGAGCTCTGTGATGCAACGAGAGTTATGTACAGGGTATTCCAGGACAAATGGAAAAAGAGCTATGCATTTTTATAATTATCATTTTTTCTAGTATTTTATAGACTGACACAAAAGTACTCAACACCAATTTTCATATTTTTTTAGTTCTTGACTGCTCTCTGGAAAAACAAAAGAGAGTTATTAAAAAATGGGATTGGCTGATGGTAGCAACGGATTTTTAACACTGTTAGCCGTTAACTTTTTTGTTTGCCATTTCTAGTATACTTAGATGTAGATTCAACTTTGATAGAAGCTCATCGATTTTATCTTCAAATGAAAATTTTCTGCGTAAAAATAGGCAAATTAATAAATAAGAACTATATAACGGTCGATACTGTTTTCTTAACATTTTTGGTAATAACTGATAGCACAAAAACAAAACAAACATACACATATTTTCAAATGAATGAGGAAATTTTTGGGAAAACCTGAATTGGTGTGCACTGCTCCTCCCCTGTCGATTTGTTCTGGAATGTCCCATACACACCAAAATATAATTTGCATGGTGTGGAGAGAAAAACAAATGCAAACGACAAAATAAAGTCAACGTGTTGGCTTTTCATATATATTGGTCGTACAATAAAATGAAATATTTTCTATGTTGTTACATTCTGGTTGGGTCTTAATGTATAGGATATGATATATTATTTGGAATATACATCGTACATTATTTTTGCATTATGTTGAAACTCTGGTGTTTGATTTCTTATCCATTTCAAATGAATGAGGAAATCATTGAGAAAACCTGAATTGGTGTGCACTGCTCCTCCCCTGTCGATTTGATCTGGAGTGTCCCATACACACCAAAATATAATTTGCATGGTGTGGAGAGAAAAACAAATGCAAACGACAAAATAAAGTCAACGTGTTGGCTTTTCATATATATTGGTGTACAATCAAATGAAATATTTTCTATGTTGTTACATTCTGGTTGGGTCTTAATGTATGGGATGTGATATATTATTTGGAATATACATCGTACATTATTTTTGCATTATGTTGAAACTCTGGCGTTTGATTTCTTATCCATCTCTTTGCTAACCATTTTTTCCAAAAGATAAAGGATTTTGGTCCTCCAAGTAGAGAAAATTTCCTGCTGTACTTCAGTATTTTCTGTCTTCTCGTCATTTGAATTCCTCCAATTCTTCATCCACCCCGCGCTAGAAAGTTACGAAAGTTAGCAAACAACTGACAATGGAACGTGAAGAATTTAAGAAAATGTACTTGCAAAAAAAAAAAAAAAAGAATCCACGATTTGAAGGACTAAAAATCTGGCACGATCGATGAGATATTTGAAAAATTTTATCTCCGCATTCTTTGCCCTCTCATTGAAGAAATAGTACAGACATTTTTGTCTTGACCGATCTTATGAAGTCTCTCTTATTCTTTACTCTTTTATTCTTTTATTCTCCGGCATCGACATAGTTTTTCGATATGAATATAGTGAAGAAAGGAGAAATAGAGAGTAGCTAGAAAAGGGTGAGATGGGAGAAAAAGTATAAAAGTTGGAGGCATGGGGATAGGAAGGAAAAATGAAAAGAGAAAAGTGTGGAGTGAAATGTTCTTTCCGGTTTTATATCCATATAGAATATAGTAGAGTTGTCTAGTACGCGAGAGTTCAGTGAATGAAAGAAATCCCACAAGACACTGAAAGATTTTTTCCTTGATTCCCTTACCAGGCGTGTTGACGTAACCATGGAGATATATCTTTATTTCCTCGTCCACGCACACACATACACATACACATACACATACACATACACATACACATACACATACACATACACATACACATACACATACACTTACACATACACATACACATACACATACACATACACATACGCATACACATACACATACACATACACATATCCACATACATGGATGTATATATATGTATAGTGCTTTGCAGAGCTCGAAATTCACCATCGTATGAAATGTTCTCATGGCTAGTCTCTATGTGTATCTCGCACCCAAAGTCCAAACAGGATCTCGCCTCGATGAACCGAGAGAGAACAACCCTGACGCGTTCCTCTGCCCGAGAGTGTCAGATGTCAATTAGTTTGATTATCGTATCGTGAATACGGGGAATATAACCGTTATGGATTAACTATAGGCACTATATATATATATATATATATATACATATATACATATATATATAGCTCCCCCATGCAAGCTGATCCGAGATTCCATTATCGTCATGGCCCGTCGAAATTCTATCGTAGCTCTTTACCCGTATACATATATACATGTCTGTATTCGAGTATAACATCAGGACAGCCTTTCGGTCATCGTGAAATATCCATCAGGGCAAGATATGCTGGTCGGAAGGGTATATTCACCATCGTATAGAAATTTATTTCTCAACCAACCATAGAAAAAGAGAGAGACACAATAAATACATAAATGCAACTTGGCACGAAAGTAATGATATATTTATCGTCGAATCACCGATCAATCTTACATCCTCGCGATCCTCTCTCCTTTTATCCGTACATACTGAGATATCATCATGACGAAAGGTTAACGGTCAACATTCTCTCGGTACATATATATTCGAGTAGGAAAAATTCTGATGAATGTGTGAGAAAATAATTTCTCATTTAACACTAGAACTACCGAGGGTATCTGGTATTGGTATAAGTAGCCATGATACAATATTAATTTTATTTTTAATGAATAAAACAAAAATAAAATTCATTATATTACTCATTTAGTTGTCGCTTTAATATTCATTAGATCATTGCGGGAAAAAAATGTAACATGAGGTAGGAATTTTTTAATAAAATTGTAAAACCAGTAATTTTGACTGGTCTGGTAGTTCTAGTATTGAAAAGATTCTTTTATCCATGAAAAAAATGTATTTGAATTTTTAATCTATTGTTTGTCTTGGAAATTTTCATTTCTACAAGTGATTTGATTAGAATGAAAATTGTCATCTGGGGCGGTGTGTTGTTGTTGGAATGTGAGAAAAAAAATTTTGGAATTCGAAAGGTTGGCACTGAGCAAATTTTCTTGTACAAATTCCGAGTTTAAAATTATGTTTTCGTTTAAACTAGTTTGCAAAGAATGTTTAATCCTTCGTGTCATCTTGTATATATATATATATATATCAACGTCATCGATATCCACCATGCATCATTTTCGTTACTTTTTTCGATCGCCAAAGAAAAATAAAAAAAACATTTCAACTCAAAAATCCATGCCACAAAATGTTATCGTGATTTTTTTTTTTTTTGTTTTTCGTATTGAATATATTCTCAAATATATAGATATACTATACATATATATATAGATATATATATATTAAGTCAGAACGTAAAAGGATGTTATTAAGGATGCTGGCTCTGTAGTGTCTCGTGGGGCGTTCGATCCTGATTCGATCTTGATTAGACTCGACGCTCTCATGCACGATTCTCTCGCACACTCTCCAGGAATAGTATATCCGCGTGTCCTGGAGCGAGAGAAAGAGGGCCCACAGGTAATCCGGGGGGCATTCGGCATGGTTCGAATGTCAATTCGATGGAACAAAAAATGAGTCTGTCTTGACGCGGAGGAGCCCGACGCGAGAGATGGGCGAAGGTGGGCTCGTGGCGGCGTGACGGGACAGAGGCAACCCAGAGAAGAATAAAGAAAAAAAAGCGAGAGAGAGAGAGAGAGAGAGAGAGAGCAAAAATAGTCGAAGGAAAAGATGAAGAAGAAAAAGAAGAAGAAGAAGAAGAAGAAGATGAGAAGTATAGGATCAAAGACGAAGGGAACGTGAGAGGCGAGAGAACGAGGCGTGCTGATACCTCTTTTTTTTTAAATGTATCTTCACCGCCCGCACGTCCATGGACCAGTCAAAACCACTATTGTGTGTTACGACCTTCGTCCGATGTACCAGCACATATAGATATATATATATATATATAACCCGTAAATCCGGACGGAGAAACGATGTATTCCATTGATTGGCCGTTCCAGTGGCAAAAAAATACAGTAATTGGCCACGCAAACAGTGGAAAAGACGGTGACTGGTGATAAAATTAAGAAATCAGACAGTCATTGGCCATTTAGGGAGATGCAAGAACGATTATTGGCATATATTCGGCTTCTATTCGACCGGTACGATTTTTAGCATGCCAATCGTTCCATCGATGATGGCCAGTCACTGTGCCGACTTTTTTTCATACAGTGCGAGTTTATAAATCGACGGGCAACAGCGGGCGGGCGAACAGATCCCGAATGGCCTTTCATCATCGTGATCCTCTTTTTCTCTCTGCCTCTCTTTCTATACGGTATTCACCAACGGCCATAACTCTTATTACTGTCCTTTGATCGGAGCTTGGAGAGAGATCAGGCTTCGCGCCTATCCTACGATGGGGCCCGACACGCCGCTCTCTCTCTTTCTCTCTCTCTCTCTCTCTCTCTCTCTCTTTCGCGTCTGCATTGCACAGGGACAAAAGGGGCGAGATCTCTATGGGCTTAGAATTTTTTCGGGGCTCTTGGCGCGCCAACATTTATGTCTCTCTCTCTCTCTCTCTTCACGCATCACGGATCTTTTATGAACCTGCGCCGTTTGCTAAGTAAAAAAAAAGAATATTGACGCTTTTGCAATTTCGAGACGGTTAGATAAAGAATGAAAAAAAAAATGAGTTGGAGAACGATCACGAATATTGTTCGGTGCGAAGAAGGCTCAGCGTCTACGCTTGGTTTGATTATTTCGGGGATCATAAAAAAATGTTAAGAGCGTGATATCTTGAGTAGGATTATCGATCGATGTAATATTTTTTAAGCAATTCCCTTCGTAGAAATCATCATCAAAAAAGGGGCTGTGTGGGGAGATGGATTATGAAAATTTTACAATTAGTAGAAATTTCACACACCTTTGTCACACACCGTGTAAATTATTATTTATTACAATGGGACAAATATGAGAATAAATTAGAAATAATTTAAAAAAAAAATCAATAAATTATGTCTGATTTGATTATTGCGGGGATTATAAAAAAATGTTGAAAGCGTGATATCTTGAGTAGGATTATCGATCGATGGAATATTTTTTAAGCAATTCCCTTCGTAGAAATCATCATCAAAAAAGGGGCTGTGTGGCGAGATGGATTATGAAAATTTTACCATTAGTAGAAATTTCACACACCTTTGTCACACACCAGTGTAAATTATTATTTATTACAATGGGACAAATATGAGAATAAATTAGAAATAATTAAAAAAAAAAATCAATAAATTATGTCTGATTTGATTATTGCGGGGATTATAAAAAAATGTTGAAAGCGTGATATCTTGAGCAGGATTATCGATCGATGTAATATTTTTTAAGCAATTCCCTTCGTAGAAATCATCATCAAAAAAGGGGCTGTGTGGGGAGATGGATTATGAAAATTTTACAATTAGTAGAAATTTCACACACCTTTGTCACACACCGTGTAAATTATTATTTATTACAATGGGACAAATATGAGAATAAATTAGAAATAAAATGTTTTATAAAAAATCAATAAATTATGTCTGCAAAAATATATGAAAAAAATCTACGTGGATTCAATACGCAATACATTAAAGACGTCACGTCTGCGACCGCGACAGGTATGCGCAGTCGGAGTTTGGCTCTGACCATTGATCAGTTTCTGGCGCGGTCAATACTTGGATCGGTGACCGCTTTTTAGCCGCGTCTTGGCTGATGACGTATCGAATCGCTTGAGAAGGAGAGGTCAATTTCTCTTAGTCTGCTCATTACATTTAGGAATAAAAAGGCCACCAAAATTGCCATACCGGAGCAATGTGAGCAGGGGAACAAAGTCGGGTAAAAAAAAACGGGGAAAAAAGTTAATATACAGAGGGATGGACATGCACATTGACTTTGTTGCCCAATTTTTTCCAGTACTCCAAAAGGTCGGGGATTCGAGTAATTATTTTTGAGAAACTTTTTAAACGTCGAATTATACATTCCTGAGACGAAAAAAAATCATTTTAAAAGTCTTTATAAGAGGGTTGAAAAAAAGCTACCACTATACATATATCTGAGCGAGCAAAAAACATTATCTCCGAACTTCTGTTAATAGTTATACTGTATACGGCTAAATACTCGTTTTAATCCAAAATAATCGATATAGAGATAACATAACGCGGCCAAAATTTGCACATTATCGGGCACTTTATCAGGGAGGACACAAACACGCAGTATTCTCTGCGTTCATTTGTTTCTCTGCATTACTGATACTATTTACGGAATATTGTAGTTATACAGAAGTGACTATATCATAGGCGTATATGTATAGAACGGAATCGTTGAATCGAAGTGGCTCAGAGTCATCACTGAATATTAACGATGGTATACACTTGAACCCTTCGCTGAAATGCGAATTCGATATTACGCCATTGCGGAAGAGGCTCGCGGGGGTGATTCCATTAGCTCGAGGCGTCTGGTAGTTCTAGTGTTAAAAAGATTCTTTTATCCATGAAAAAAATGTATTTGAATTTTTTATCTATTGTTTGTCATGGAAATTTTCATTTCTGCAAGTGATTTGATTAGAATGAAAATTGTCATCTGGGGCGGTGTGGGGGGAGGGGGGGGGCGGTTTGTTGGAATGTAATAAAAAAAATTTTGGAATTCGAAAGGTTGGCACTGAGCAAATTTTCTTGTACAAATCCCGAGTTTAAAATTATGTTTTCGTTTAAAATAGTTTGCAAAGAATGTTTAATCCTTCGTGTCATCTCGTGCATATATATATATATATATATATATATATATCAGCGTCAATCAACTATTTACGGAATATTGTAGTTATACAGAAGTGACTATATTATATACGTATACGTATAGAACGGAAACGTTGAATCGAAGTGGCTCAGTCATCACAGAATATTAACGATGGTATACTTGAACCCTTCGCCGAAATGCGAATTCGATATTACGCCATTGCGGAAGAGGCTCGCGGGGGTGATTCCATTACCTCGCGGTATGAGCTCGAGCCAAACGGTCTTGCTGATAACGCTTTGCCGTCGTTACCACGAGAGAGAGAGAGAGGGGGAGAGAGAGAGAGAGAGAGAGAGAGAGAGAGAGAGAGAGAGAGAGAGAGAGAGAGAGAGAGAGAGAGAGAGAGAGAGAGAGAGAGAGAGGCAGAGAGGCAGATGGCAACGGAGAATTCTCGTTCAGCAAAATACTATCACTCGTATATAGATGGATAAATGGAATAATATATATAAATGTGCGCACATAGACACGACAGTTTTGAATTCGCTATACACGGAACTCCATTCATCGATTCGAATGCACCTATGGGGAGAACGACGACGACGTAGATAGTAGAATGATATCGGAGAGCAATTCTCGCAAACGGAATATACACCTATCAGTTTCACTCTCTCCTTTCGTATTGCCGCGGTGCTGCTGCCGCAATCGTGATAGCGTCACGAAACTGGTTCAAGCACGGTGTTTGAGCTGATAACGCTGTACCTACTGATGATATTGTATCTATATAGGTGCATAAAATCTCTCCCTCTCTCTATATATATAATATTCTCTCTCCCGAGCGCGTATTCCTCAAAATTTGGAAACAACGAGCAGAATTGAGGAACCCTGAAAATCTTTCTTATGAAAACGTTACAAAAAACACAAGAAAAAAATACAATTTTATAATTCATTTGAAATGATTTTTTTTTGGTACAAAATAATTTTTAAAATCAAATTAAATTTACGTAAATAAAAAAATAAACAATAGATATATGGGAAGATTTCAGTAACATAAATTTCATTTTATTCATAGCGATTTTACATCAATCGGGAAATTAGCAATTAAAAAAAAAAAAAAAAAGAGTAAACGAGATGAAAAATATGAGGTCGTTGATTTTTAAAATGGGATATCGAGGATCGCTTGCAAATTCACGCTCGTTTCATCGTGATGTTTATAGTCGAACGAGCCACACCAGGGCATGAATGAAAAATGCTTTCATCGAGTGAGCTACATTAACGTGAGAGGATTACGTCGTTATCGCGAAGAGCTCTTCTACCTTCCTCGTATTTTTTATGCTATACTTCTCGCCGTTTCAACGCTGTACGAGATTCTTTTTCTTTTTATCCGTTATGTGTGTTTACCAGTCGATAAAGTTCTCCGTAAATGTATCTGCAGCAATAACGATCGTTGATCCATCGTTATTATATAGCATCGAAGCACGTATATACAGCCGATAAAATTTTACACAACTGCATTTATTGTTATTGCATTTATGTTCGTGGTATCAGGAAGAAAAATCGTTCTACGTGAATGACGATGTTCACTGGTATAATTGCGAACGCGAATTAACAAGCTTATCGAATTGTATATGATAATTTTTTTTTTCCATCAGTCCGAGAATTTAATTAAATATTTTTTAAACATTCTCGAATATTAATGAGAAAATTCATAAAAACAAAAAAATTTACTTCTGGGCGTGTACAATTCGAGCAAGATTTTTCCAAATGTTCGTGGTAGCATCAAAGCACGTATATATAGCCGATAAAATTTTACACAACTGCATTTATTGTTATTGCATGTTCGTGGTATCAGGAAGAAAAATCGTTCTACGAGAATGACGATGTGCACTGGTATAATTGCGACCGCGAATTAACAAGCTTATCGAATTGTATATGATAATTTTTTTTTTTCCATCAGTCCGAGAATTTAATTAAATATTTTGTAAACATTCTCGAATATTAATGAGAAAATTCATAAAAACAAAAAAATTTACTTCTGGGCGTGTACAATTCGAGCAAGATTTTCCCAAATGTTCGTGGTACCATCGAAGCACGTATATACAGTCGATAAAATTTTACACAACTGCATTTATTGTTATTGCATTTATGTTCGTGGTATCAGGAAGAAAAATCGTTCTACGTGAATGACGATGTTCACTGGTATAATTGCGAACGCGAATTAACAAGCTTATCGAATTGTATATGATAATTTTTTTTTTCCATCAGTCCGAGAATTTAATTAAATATTTTTTAAACATTCTCGAATATTAATGAGAAAATTCATAAAAACAAAAAAATTTACTTCTGGGCGTGTACAATTCGAGCAAGATTTTTCCAAATGTTCGTGGTAGCATCAAAGCACGTATATATAGCCGATAAAATTTTACACAACTGCATTTATTGTTATTGCATGTTCGTGGTATCAGGAAGAAAAATCGTTCTACGAGAATGACGATGTGCACTGGTATAATTGCGACCGCGAATTAACAAGCTTATCGAATTGTATATGATAATTTTTTTTTTTCCATCAGTCCGAGAATTTAATTAAATATTTTGTAAACATTCTCGAATATTAATGAGAAAATTCATAAAAACAAAAAAATTTACTTCTGGGCGTGTACAATTCGAGCAAGATTTTCCCAAATGTTCGTGGTACCATCGAAGCACGTATATACAGTCGATAAAATTTTACACAACTGCATTTATTGTTATTGCATTTATGTTCGTGGTATCAGGAAGAAAAATCGTTCTACGTGAATGACGATGTTCACTGGTATAATTGCGAACGCGAATTAACAAGCTTATCGAATTGTATATGATAATTTTTTTTTTCCATCAGTCCGAGAATTTAATTAAATATTTTTTAAACATTCTCGAATATTAATGAGAAAATTCATAAAAACAAAAAAATTTACTTCTGGGCGTGTACAATTCGAGCAAGATTTTTCCAAATGTTCGTGGTAGCATCAAAGCACGTATATATAGCCGATAAAATTTTACACAACTGCATTTATTGTTATTGCATGTTCGTGGTATCAGGAAGAAAAATCGTTCTACGAGAATGACGATGTGCACTGGTATAATTGCGACCGCGAATTAACAAGCTTATCGAATTGTATATGATAATTTTTTTTTTTCCATCAGTCCGAGAATTTAATTAAATATTTTGTAAACATTCTCGAATATTAATGAGAAAATTCATAAAAACAAAAAAATTTACTTCTGGGCGTGTACAATTCGAGCAAGATTTTCCCAAATGTTCGTGGTACCATCGAAGCACGTATATACAGTCGATAAAATTTTACACAACTGCATTTATTGTTATTGCATTTATGTTCGTGGTATCAGGAAGAAAAATCGTTCTACGTGAATGACGATGTTCACTGGTATAATTGCGAACGCGAATTAACAAGCTTATCGAATTGTATATGATAATTTTTTTTTTCCATCAGTCCGAGAATTTAATTAAATATTTTTTAAACATTCTCGAATATTAATGAGAAAATTCATAAAAACAAAAAAATTTACTTCTGGGCGTGTACAACTCGAGCAAGATTTTCCCAAATGTTCGTGGTAGCATCAAAGCACGTATATATAGCCGATAAAATTTTACACAACTGCATTTATTGTTATTGCATGTTCGTGGTATCAGGAAGAAAAATCGTTCTACGAGAATGACGATGTGCACTGGTATAATTGCGACCGCGAATTAACAAGCTTATCGAATTGTATATGATAATTTTTTTTTTTCCATCAGTCCGAGAATTTAATTAAATATTTTGTAAACATTCTCGAATATTAATGAGAAAATTCATAAAAACAAAAAAATTTACTTCTGGGCGTGTACAATTCGAGCAAGATTTTCCCAAATGTTCGTGGTACCATCGAAGCACGTATATACAGTCGATAAAATTTTACACAACTGCATTTATTGTTATTGCATTTATGTTCGTGGTATCAGGAAGAAAAATCGTTCTACGTGAATGACGATGTTCACTGGTATAATTGCGAACGCGAATTAACAAGCTTATCGAATTGTATATGATAATTTTTTTTTTCCATCAGTCCGAGAATTTAATTAAATATTTTTTAAACATTCTCGAATATTAATGAGAAAATTCATAAAAACAAAAAAATTTACTTCTGGGCGTGTACAACTCGAGCAAGATTTTCCCAAATGTTCGTGGTACCATCGAAGCACGTATATACAGTCGATAAAATTTTACACAACTGCATTTATTGTTATTGCATTTATGTTCGTGGTATCAGGAAGAAAAATCGTTCTACGTGAATGACGATGTTCACTGGTATAATTGCGAACGCGAATTAACAAGCTTATCGAATTGTATATGATAATTTTTTTTTTCCATCAGTCCGAGAATTTAATTAAATATTTTTTAAACATTCTCGAATATTAATGAGAAAATTCATAAAAACAAAAAAATTTACTTCTGGGCGTGTACAACTCGAGCAAGATTTTCCCAAATGTTCGTGGTACCATCGAAGCACGTATATACAGTCGATAAAATTTTACACAACTGCATTTATTGTTATTGCATTTATGTTCGTGGTATCAGGAAGAAAAATCGTTCTACGTGAATGACGATGTTCACTGGTATAATTGCGAACGCGAATTAACAAGCTTATCGAATTGTATATGATAATTTTTTTTTTCCATCAGTCCGAGAACTTAATTAAATATTTTTTAAACATTCTCGAATATTAATGAGAAAATTCATAAAAACAAAAAAAAATACTTCTAGGCGTGTACAATACGAGCAAGACTTTTCCGAATGAAGGAAAAAATTTTTATATTTACATTTTCTCGACAATAATATTTTCTTCGAATTTTTACTTTTATTATAGTGCGTTTGAACAATTTCAATTCAATTATTAGCCTCTTGAATAATAATTGTATATGATAATAAATATAAGGTGTGTTATCGTATATACACGATTTTTTAAATATCCGTATAGTCATTTTTCCAAGCAACTGGCTGTTATAAATATATGATAGACGATCGCGATCTCAAGATACAGTGGATAATAATAATAACTCGTAATATTTATCGCGTAAATAAAATACTCGCGAGATAGTAGAAGAAAAATGAATACACGAAGCCCCAGCGGCAGCGATTAAGACTTGGAAGCCCTCTCGAAGCTTGCAGAGTGCAATATATATATATATATATATATATATATATATATATGCAGTGTATGGCCTCAGAAATGCTTACCGCGAGCTTAGCAGCTCATCGCGAGTTTTGTTTCTTTGCACGCGTCTCGTTGCGTTTCTCGTGTGTGCGTCCGTTAATTCTCGAAAAGACGCGAAGCCACCCTCGCCTAGGTTTTGTACACGTACATATATATACACGATGCCAAACCCACTGAAGAGTAAGAGTCTCACTTTGCCGAGAACGAAAAGTACGTACATACCTCCCGCGCAAATATAACTCTTGGCTTAAAGTCTCGTCTGGAATAAGCGAGACGTACAGAGAAAGAAAGAGAGAGAGAGAGAGAGAAATTCTTGTAGGTAGGCAAAATACACGAGACGAAATGAAGAAAACAAAAGACACCATCACGTGTACAGTAAAATTCACATAGTAACCAATCCTGACTGGCAGTCTGGTTTAGAGCTACATACGAGCTTTCGTCTGCTTGCTACACATTCTATACGGGTTATTTATAAATAATCGAAATTTCCCGACGCTGTACATATAATACGGTTACATCTGTACATACACATTGAATTTTATACTCTTCTGACTTAACTTATATTTCAATATGCGGTAGAAATAATTATTTTTTTTTTATCAGACGAAAATTAAAAAAATATTTTACGCGTGTACAGTCACAATCAAAAGATTTGAGGGAATTTTGAGTATTCATTTAGGGCCCTGACAATCAATATAAATTCTTGCACAATAAAATATGATTTTAAAGGTACGACGATGTTTGTGTGAGTACGTTTTGGGCTGAAAAACGTTTGTGGGTGGCCAGTCGATCACTGAGGCCACATACTGGCATGAAGATTATTTCGACGGGATGATTTAGAGACGAGAATTATTGCCGAGAGTAAGGTTTTCTAGACAAACATTCGAGAAACTTGATAGAGTCCCAATTTTATTTGAATTTTTAATTAAATATATGCAAACCGATTTATAACGAGCGTGAGCAAAATGCTTGAATAGCCCGAGTAACGGTGGGTCAGAAATACGGTTGAATACAAAAAAGTATATTTTTTGTTGTAAAATTTCATTTAAGAGATAATTACTATTTGTGGATAAATTGGCTCCAAATAAAATTTCAAATCGTACAATCTGCAATGAAAATAAATTTACCTTGGCAAACAGTTCAATTGGTAATAATTAATAAATTTTTGTGCAGTCATAATCGAAACGTTGGGGCCAGTGAGACCCTATGAGTGCGATAGAGGCTAAAAAAGGCTGAATGTGATATGATTCTTAAGCTTAAAGGACTATTATCGTTGATCTTACCCTCTCTTTCTCTCTCTGCGAGCGAACAGAGAGAAGAAAAGCGAGAGAGCCAATCATGCGCCCATCTTTCCTTTTATGTGTTCCTTCATTCTTTTCTTTTTCCTTTTCTCGTTAAATCCTCTGCGGTTATTCGCGACCACGAGGGTTCGCTTCTTTGAGTAAACGTCGTATATACTACTATACGTGTACAGTAGTATAGAGGCGCGTATGCCTATACGACGGAGAATAGCAGAGCTTTAAGCGTATAAGCTCTGCTCCAGGGGCGACATTGCTTTTGCGTCCTTGTACCTTTCTCTCGGGGCTTTCCCACTTTTGCTTCGTCCTCTTCTTGTCCCTCTCTGTCTCTGTGGCCCTTGTGAGATTACATCTCACGAGGGACGAGCAGGATCCACTTCGAAGAGGTCTTTTCTTTCTGCTCTCCCTCCCTCTCTCTCTCTCTCTGTCTCTCTTTCTCTCTCTGTCTTTCTTGGCTTGTTATATTCTATAACCCGTATCTTTAGGCGATTGAAAGTCCACATTTTTCGTATAACCCACTCGTGCAATGTGATCTCATGGAAAATAAAATGCCTCCAAACAAAAACGACAAAATAGAGAAAAGTGTTTTTTTTTATTTTTATTAAAGTAAATAACTTACTATAAACAATAATGAAATGTACACAATCGATACGTTTATAGCATACTATTTTATCCTCAATTCAATTCTTATGACAACAATTTTTAATTCAAACAATTCAAACAATTTTTGATTGTTTACTCGATTTTTATAGTCAGTTATTCATTTTTTTTTATCTCTTTTTATTATGAAAGAACGAAGACGATCGAGATAGCCCAAGACCTCGAAAACTTCGTAACCACCGTCAGGATTTACGTCCCTGGCTGATCGATTAATGTTCTCCAGAGCTAACTCCAGTTTTCGTTAATTGCCTGAGCCAAACACTTGCGGTGTAACGACTTGGTTCTACTATATATATACATATATAGAGCATACGATGGGTGAGGGTAATTCGTGCTTCTATATACTGGCGTTCGTTGGCTCGCCACCATTGGGAATTGCGTGTCTCGTTTGGACCGATTCCGTCTGTCTCGGCTCTTGGGGAGGCGCGGCGCTGCGGCGCTTCGTCGTGTCGGATTGAACACGAAACGGACCTCGTTGACACGATCCACTTGAGTCTCTTCGCTCTTGTGCCATCGGTACAGAAAGAGTCCCAGTAGTGACTAAACAAAGGGACACAATGATTGGCCATCCGGGAAATGGAAAATGCATGGTTATTGGCACGCTCGTCTCTTTCCATCCGAGAAAATATTCCTAAAAAAGACAATGATCGATTGGTGGCCAATAACTGTGCTTGCTATGTTGTATCAGCATCAGTTGAGAGATAGAGCACGTAGGTACACACACGATGTGCCTGAATAGTATCAGTTTATATTCCGTAGACAGAAGTTTCTCGTTTTGGCTTTTTCTGGCTTATAAATCGACACCCCTCCTCAGTCTTTTTGATGGAAACACATCCGGAGTATATTCTTCGCGATTCGTGAATAAGCCACTGAAAGCCGTTCCAGTTTTTTTTCCACTCTTTTCTTTTATCGGGCCTTGAATTTTTTCGCCAAGAAATTTTATGCATCTCAATGGAATGTTAGATGTATCGAATAGAATCGTCAATTAATGATTCAATTCGATGGATGATTTGGTTCATTTGTTTTCTCACTTTAATTGCTGTGATCGTTAGCTCACATTAATTCTATTTGCTTTCATGCTGCATTAATTTACATGTAAACCAATATAATCGTAAAGTAGTATAATAATTAATAATGGATGTGGTAAATGTATCAGAAACATTATGTAGCATTATGTACCAAGGCCTTGGTACATATTTCAAGGCATTATGTGCCTTGAAATAATCGAATTTTCAGCAAGCTTCATTATCTATACACACGAGACTCATCCTCGTATCACTGTGATATCAAAATTTCCAATATGCATCGTTCCCCTCTTTTCGTGACAGAGACCTTATCTTTCCTCTGTTGCCCGTGAGAAGGTCCTTTAGGAATACACACACACACATACATATAGTTTTCCTCGTGCTCATCTACACTCTTCTTCTTCTCGTTAGCGCATCATCTCGCGTCCTCTCATTAGAGGCGCCTGATGGGTTTAATCATCGCGCCACATGAGAGAGACAAATATATATAGAGAGAGATAAAGCACTCATCCCTTATCCCTCTCTGTCATGCTCCATTGAAAACGACGTGTGAAAAGCTTTCTTGGCGCAAGCCCGTATGCCGAAAGACGCCTCACAGATTCCTAATCTCGACCGCAGTGTGGCGCTCCTAGTAGCGTCGGTTATGTGAACCTGACGCGTTCAGCCATCCTCCAATTTATCGCTTTAAACCCATGAAAAACACAAAGCGCGTGTGTCGGATGATTTTGCGACATGAGAATCATGTCTTATGTGGCTCGATCTATACCAGAAGCTCCCAGTTTTAGCTCGCTTGGTATGAGAGAAAGAGAAATTATATGCAAAGCACATTATACGGTATAGAAAACTTAGCTTTTTGTTACTCTGACACAAGCAGATTTCGCAGTTTACCTATATACATACTTCTATGTGCATTATATACTGTATATGATAATATGCGTGGGATGCTCGGAAATATGGAACTAAAGACACCCACTCGGTCGAAATGACAAGACAGCAAGTTTATATGCACATATATATATATATATATATATATATATGTATTATATAGACAAACAGGAAAATAAACGTGACAGACATAATATTCAAACTCTCTGCGGTACTCGACAAACAAATATTTACACAACGCAATATATAGAGGTAACATAATAATGATAATAACAGCCGTATAATAATAGTAATGTATGTAGGATTATAGGAAAACTAGTGAAATAGGATACACAATTATGTAGCAAACAATAGAGAGAAAAAATACAAATACGTTCAGTATTCCTTTTAGTTACTCCTACTTGGTAAAGGTGTACATGTAGTAAAGGTGGTACATGTGTATGTGATGTCATACAATTTGGAGTATACAATGTGCGTTTTCTGAGCCGAGAGTCGCTGCCAAAGTAGAGACACGCGAGAACAGCTGGAATGAACGAGCCCAAACACAATATGCAACAGTATCGGAGAGTATTAGTTAGAGTATTAATTACAGGACATAGAGTATTAATTACAGGAGAGTTGGCCCTGCAGGATGGCGGGACAGTTCTAAAACTTGTAAAGAAAATCGGTATATCGAAACGCTTTTATCAGAATCTTCTAATTATTTCAACAAGAAACGGTCAAAAATTTAAAAACACATTAAGAGTACACATTATAAGAGAAGTTTGTAGAAATTGAAAGTTTTTATTGAATATACTGATAATCAAATAAATATTATTATATAATAACGTAGTAATAATTACCATAAATTGGTCCATTGGCTTTTGGAAATTTTATTTTCACCTCGCTTGGAGTTTTAAAAATTATTTATGGGCCATTCTCTATCGCACATAAAAAGTATCAGAGTTTTTACGACTAACGATATTATAATAAATTGGCAGCCTCCGCGAGGCTACCAAGTTGTAACTTTTTCCACTTTCCAGATACAACTTGGCAGCCTCCGAAGCTACCAAGTTGTATATGGAAACTGAAAAATGTTACAATCGATTAATAAAAAGTGTCACGACTATGATGGACTTACCACCCTACAGTTACACAGCGAGAATTTCTGTAGAATGTGTTAATCCATGTTTGTAGTATGTATAGTTTCTATATTCCTTGTTTTCTCTTTTAACATGCACGTGTTTTTGTGTTAAGGTAACGCGGGTATATCTACGTATATGGATTCTACGAGTTGTCCCTTTACAAACAGGCCAGCCACTTTGAGAAACGTGCATATAATACTCATGTACACGTGTACTCATATAAGGATATATAGATATATGTGTGTGTGTGTGTGTGTGTGTGAATCCGAATAAGCAAGGACTTGTTTTCGCTGGTTCTCTCGCGCAGCACGCGCCGCTGAATCCTCGGTAAACCGGTCCCACCTCCCTTCATACTCTAATGTATATATATATAGGCAATCGCAGATCGTGGTACTTCAGTACACTCTCTGCTCTGCACACTTCGTATATTTCCACGTGTGTAAATGTTGCCTCGAGAACTGCCTGGCTCGGTTACGTGTTGCTGGTCCCAGACACGTTTTCTGATGGAGACTCCAGCACACAATCCTATATAAGAGCATGATAGACCAAAGGTTACATTAATTTGCATCTGGAGCGAAAAATATCGTTGACTGCTGTTGGAAGCTTAACGATTGAAAAGAAAAGAATACTTTTTTTTTTTAAGGAATTTTTCTGTATTTGAGAAAATGCCTGCTGTATTCGGGATGAAGGAAAAAAATACATGGATATATATAAAGAAAATTATTTATATTGGTTTATAGCATACAGGTAGTGAAATAAAACACAGAATTTAAGTAAAGCAATCATTTAATATAATAATAATCATAAATCAGCACCCACTCCACAAAGCCTTGCTGGTCATTACAGGCCGTAACGGTCAGCTAGAGAGCACCACAACGAGTACATTATTCCCCGTTACCAGTGGAAGTTTTTTACCAAATACATTCTTACATTACTCGATTATATTCCGATAATAAAAAAAAAAAAAACAAAACTCAGTTGCATTTTGGTCAGAAATAAATTGCTTTACTGCAAAACGAATTTAGGGCTTTATTTTGTTTACGATTTTTATTTGCTTTTTTTTTTTACACATTTTCAATGCTGGACTAAATATTTTGAAACATTTTTGCATACTCACTATTTCCGGTTCGATTTTAACAATTTTCAAAGTGCTCTCACGGCCACAAAAATTAATATACCTGAATAATCGAAAGAGTATTTTCTAAAACTACCCACTGCTTTTCCACTGCATTGCGAATTAACGTAAATCAGCTGAGCATTAGTTAAGTATTAGACATTTAAAAGTCAGCAGTTCTTATAACATTTTTCAGTTTCTAGCAAAAAAACCATTAAACTTTCTTTTTTCTATTTCGTTGGCTTCACTCTAAAACTCTATACAACACCAAATTTCTCAGCACTAATTGCGAATCGGACTGAGTTTCTGTAAAAAATTCAAGACTTCTTTTATATTTATTTCATAGAATAAATATAAAAATTGAAGGAACTTCAGAAACCTGTACGTTTTATTAAAAATCAAGAGCACCAAGTGCCACAGTTTTGTTGTATGTATTTATGTCTGTATAAGCGGCTTGAGTTCTGAGGATGTTTCTCTCACCTCATATCGTCGTACACTGGTAATCTGCGTGAACTTCATCGTCCCCCAGGAGATATCCTGGGGGACGACGAAGTTCACGCAGATTACGATGATAATCGTACGTGTTCGTATGCTTAATATAAATCCATGTAGAAGATAAGCCCTTTGGGGATTCTACCAGTTCGGACTGTACATATACACATTCACGCCCACACAGACACACGGATATATTTCCATTCTCTCTTTGTTAAAAAGCATCAAGTCGTCTTGGTCGTCGTCGGTATGTGGTCTTGAATGTTTGTCGTTTTATCGAGTTTATTTCGAATTGGCGGTACAATGTGAATTCAGACTATACACACACATAAACCCACACATATACATATATTTCGCCATATATTTATGAAGGGAGAATGGCAACGGAAATGTTGAGAGAAGAGCGAGAAGGGGCGAGAAGGGGCGAGAAGGGGAGAGAAAAGGAGAGAGGCACAACCAACGAATTCAGATTCTGAATTCGTTGGTTCAACTTACATACCTTTCAAACACTCTCCAATTGTCTAGGAAGATCCAAATTGGCGGTGCAATGTGAATTCGAACTATATACACATGCACACATATGCATATATTTTCCTATATATTTATGTAGGGAAAATGGCGACGGAAATTTTGATAGAAGGGGGAGAGAAAAGGAGAGAGGCACAACCAACGAATTCAGATTCTGAATTCGTTGGTTCAACTTACATACCTTTCAAACACTGTTAAATTGTCTAGGCAGTAGCGAGTACAAAAATCCAAATTCCCAATTGGCGGTACAATGTGAATTCGAACTATACACATGCACACATATACATATATTTCGCCATATATTTATGTAGGGAGAATGGCGACGGAAATGTTGAGAGAAGAGCGAGAAGGGGCGAGAAGGGGAGAGAAAAGGAGAGAGGCACAACCAACGAATTCAGACTCTGAATTCGTTGGTTCAACTTACATACCTTTCAAACACTGTTACATTGTCTAGGCAGTAGCGAGTACAAAAATCCAAATTCCCAATTGGCGGTACAATGTGAATTCGAACTATACACATGCACACATATGCATATATTTTCCTATATATTTATGTAGGGAAAATGGCGACGGAAATCTTGAGGGAAGGGGAGAGAAAAGGAGAGAGGCACAACCAACGAATTCAGACTCTGAATTCGTTGGTTCAACTTACATACCTTTCAAACACTGTCCAATTGTCTAGGCAGTAGCGAGTACAAAAATCCAAATTCGAAATTGGCGGTGCAATGTGAATTCAAACTATACACATGCACACATATGCATATATTTTCCTATATATTTATGTAGGGAAAATGGCGACGGAAATCTTAAAAGAAGGGAGAAGGGGAGAGAAGAGGAGAGCCTCTTCTCTCCCCTTCTCACTTCTTTCAAGATTCAGACCAACGAATTCAGAGTCTGAATTCGTTGGTACAACTTACATATACCTTTCGAACCCTATCCAATCCTGTAGGCGGTACCGAATACAAAAATTTCCAACACGACTATCAACTCTTGCTGTCGTTTCGATCTCTTTTCTCGTGTTTTAGCTTTCTGAGGATTTCTTTGCAGAATGAAACTCGTCGATTCTCTCTTCGCGAGGTCTCTTGACCACTTTTTGGATAAATTGGATATAGTGCATATAGCTATAGTATACATAAAGGTACTACAAAGGGCGTATATATATATATATATATATATATATATATATATATATATATATAGAGAGAGAGAGAGAGAGAGAGAGAGAGAGAGAGAGAGAGAGAGAGAGAGAGAGAGAGAGAGAGAGAGAGAGAGAGAGAGAGAGAGAGAGAGAGAGAGAGAGAGAGAGAGAGAGAGAGAGAGAGAGAGAGAGAGAGAGAGAGAGAGAGAGAGAGAGAGAGAGAGAGAGAGAGAGAGAGAGAGAGAGAGAGGGAGAGAGAGAGGAGGTGAAAAAACATCTGGCGCACTCCCGAACGGCGAAAGAAGTGAGGAGATGAGAGGATCGCGATACGGTCAGCACAGCAGCGTGAACACGCGGTGTTCTTTGCCGCTTTTTTTCATGAAAGAACGTTGTGTGCAAATTTTACCCGTGTTCGTTGATCCTGGAGAGAGTAACTTGGGCATCCCGGGTGATTTTTTTTTTGTATTTGGATGCAGTTGTTTGGTGTTGATCAGGAAATCGAGCCTCGTATGGTAAAAATAGCTTGAATAAAAAATGGCTGACGGATAGAGTCAATAATTAAGATCAAATGGCAATAGTCTGAATAATAATAATAATAATAATAGTATGAGAAAAGTAAGAAATTGAAGAAGCGTTTGCTACCAAAAACTTCATTTGTAAAATAAATAAGTAAATGAAAGAAATACGTTCGATTTCTTCGTGCTTTTGATTTCTTTCTCGATTCCCATTCAGGCCAATTAAGCTTTGAAAAAGGAGCTCTCGTAAATATATGTTGATGCGATCCTATCAGGTATTTTCTCGTAGAATTCGGTCTGCCGAATCACCTCTCACGAGACCTCCCCGTGGAAAGATCCTTCGCGCCTGATAAGATATCATATATATATATATATATATAATTTAATCGCGTGTGGGACCAAAAGTCTTTAGAGAGGCGACGAGATGTGTCGCTACATTCACGCCCATAGGAGTTTTAACGAGATCAGATAAGTCCATTCTCAGGCGTTCTCCCTTTGACTGTTTATTGCGAATAGTATTATAAAATCTGCGATGTATAAACGGACAATAAAGTTTGTCTAAACGTTTTATCTGCGAACGGGGCGCTTTAAATGCATATAATTGCGTCCATGATGTTGAAAATTGAGAGTTGCAAACATCCTGAAACTCGCCAATATACTGAGACAAGCTCAATACAGAGGCGACTTTTTAAGGTATCGAGTTACGTGCGTGGATTATCTCTTGGTCTTCAGGGTCGCATGGAGATCGACCCTCCATATATTTTTCCTTGTCCGCAGAAATGTTTGCTTGCGACGCCATAATTCTCCACAATTCATTGTATACTCGAGATATTCGTTCGAATGAAAAATGATTAAAAGTATACAAATATAAAAATTATACTATTTTCCTGACACAAAACAATTCTAGTAATTATCTTTTTTTATATTTAATATTCGACACGTGAAATCATAGATATTTTTCGTGCGCTAGAAATGAGACTCCCTCTCTGTAGTTTTGTTTAAATGAAGGTGACAATATCTACCGTATTTTCCACGCGGTTTCGTAAGGAAATAATTAAACGATCCTGAAAGAATTTCAAAATTATGCAACTCTTTTTCTGTATGGCTAAATTTTTTTGCATGATTCAAGAATCATTTTTAGAATAATTTCCAGATTTAGGGTATGATTCGAATTATCAATAATTAATTTGTTGGAAATTATTTTGAATTCTGTAAATTTCCGTTTACAAATTTAAAATAGATTCATAAAATATGTACATATATCAGTGGATACAGGAAATACGAAGATTGTGTATTTTCGATTTTTGTCGACATCCGCCAATGCTTTACGTCGAGCTGGCTTTTCATACTAATACAAAATACAATGTTTGCCATCAAGGGTACGTCTGTGTCACGAAAGCTGTAGAAAGCCAAGTCAGTTTCACGCATGCTCCTCGATTCGATATGTGTGTTTGAAGAAGCAACGAGAAAGAAAGGGAAAATCTTTTCCTTCTCGTGCGTCTCGTGTGGTATATATATATATATATATATATATATATATATATATATATATATATATATATATATATATATATATATATGGTAGTTTCGTCTCCAAGAGAGATCCTATTACAACGTGAGTCTCCGGTATCCTGATCCTAGAACGAAAGTCAACACCCAAGGAGAACGCGTCCTGTCGTCTTGAAAGACGTCGTCGTCCTGGAAAAATCAATACAACACAGTATAGCAGCATTTCCACTTGTACAATTCGTTCACATATATCATATCCATATATACGATAAAAATAGAGGGAGATAAAAGATTTATCTGCAACAAACAAGATTTATCAATGGTATGAAAAATTTGTTGGCTTTATCAACAGCGAATGATTTAAATAAAAGAAGAAATATTAATAAAAAATATAATACGTTAAATAAATTAAAAAATAATATCAGCATGAAAAGTACACAAATTTCCAACGCCACTGAAAATATATTTAATTTATATGAAATAATGTTCTCTTTGCTTTAAATGAATTTTTATCTTGCCGTAAATTATTCGTCATATTTAATTAAAAACTCACATGATACTGACGATTTTTCCTTGTTAAAATTTCACAAGTAGATATGGAATATGGATATGGAAATGGTAATTTATGATCGCTGTCAATGGCCCAGAAGTAAGCGGAATAAAAAAATATTAGATTAAGAGAAAAAACAATTATTCAAATTCTTTTTCTATATTTGGAATCAGAAGAATGCTGATTATGAAAAAATTACTCACACACGAGCGATGGTGGTTTAAAACGAATCCATCTTTTTCTCATTTTCTCAACGACGGAATATTATTTTGGTATGTAAAATGTTACGAGTTGGAAAAAACAAGCGATTCAAGACCCTCCCTCTGATGTTCATCTCTCAAATGAGAGTACACCTTTATTCTCTCGCCCGAAAGTAAGTGCCTCTCCGTCTCGTGACTGGTTTCGTTCTCCGATCAGATAAGTACCACAAGCAGTAGGTGCGGAGCATTGTTTCCATGGCGCTTCGTTAACAAGCAACCGGGCGAAAATTTCGGTCGAGTACATCGTAAAAACTCGGATCTTTTTGTCAGTATGTGGAATAGTTGGGATGAGAAAAAGAGCTACGACACCCATGTGGCTCGTCCTTTCCTTTTTGTGTGTGCGTGTGGCTGAAATCCGTGCTCTGAGTTCCCCTTCGAGTTTCTTCTTCACCCTCCTGGACTCGTGCTCTCTCTCTCTCTTTCTATATATATATATAGACCATGTCAAGATCCGGTAAAAGCATATATATATATACTTACAGGATCTTGACTTGGTCCTCGCAGCTGTAGGAAAACACTTCGATTCTCCCTCGAGTCTCCGATGTATATACGGGAAAATTTTAGCTCTACCATATCTCTTCGTTTCCCATCCTCGTCGTATCCTCGACTTTCCGATAAGTCGGCCGGTAAAATGCTCCGACTCCGTGTCATCATTCTTCGAAAAAATGGCAAAAGACAGGAAGTGCCCTTTTCCTCGACATTTTGACTTTTTTTTTGTTCCTTTTTTCGTTGAAAATCAACGAACTCTTTCCTTCGCCGCGACCAAACTGCGTGCTTCCTCTTCGGGAATCCAATTACGTGGGCATTTGGGCTCGCGAGACTAAAATCCCGGTCGAGTGGTCCTTGAACCTCATCCACAGATGTGGATAATCGGATAATCCGCACAGACGTGAGCGCGCTTTCGTCCTATATAGCTCTGTGCCACCACAACGTACCAGAAATGGCGATGAGTCCTATCTCTACAGTATTCAAGTATTGCGTATGTTGAAATACGTATATATATATGGGATATTTCAGGCAAAATTGGCAAGTCCGTAAATCTAACCATTCATTTTTCTTTCCTTTTAGTATATTGTAGGGCAGCAAAAAAAAAAAGCTTGAACTAACACTGTTGAAGGTTAAAAAAAAAACTTTGGCTACCACGCGATGGTGGATCTAGAGTAACTCTGCTAATAAAACAATTAAATATATGATTTTCCCGACAAAACAATTATTAATAATTTTCAATGGTTTTTCAATTGAACAGCTCATATTGTGCAAATTTTCATTGTTTTTTTAGTTTGAATAAAAGTAACAAAGATAAATAAATAAAAAATGTCGAAAACATTGTTCAATGAAACGAAAAATGTATTGCAAAAAATTCAAAATAGCGTTTTAAAAAATGTCTAAATTGTTGTCAACACGTTGAAAATATATAAAAAATGGTTAAGGTCTGCTTGATTTGACTCAGAATGCCCCATATATATATATATATGTATATATATATATATATATATATATGTATTCTCCATAACGTCTGCGCTTGTCTGTCCTTTCTGCTCGGTAGTCTCTGCGCTTCCTCGCTAATTCCCTTCGTTCTTCCTCGAGCTCTATATATGTTCTCGAGTCTGTACTGATGCAACATATGTAAATGATGTGAAGCCGAGTGTACGCTCTCTCTGCTACTGTCCGTCGTGTGGTCTCCTCTCAGTTGCTGGTCAGTTCACTGCGGGGGTTAAAAGGCCACACAGGTTCATTTTCAAGGGATGCTGTACTGCTATACATAATTATATATATATATATATATATATATATATATATATATACAGATTAAAAGATATACCAACGCTTGTATTATATTTATTTTTGGTATTATATGACAGCAATCGTATTCCAATGTCACCAAACGTTTTTAATTACATCATTCATCTCGCTGGTATTGAAATTCCCGTTGTAGAGCGTTTATTGGGTCTTTTGGGGGATCTTCAGGCCGGTTAACCCTCAAACGGTACACTTTATCCCAGCATACGTAAACGGGGTACACCAGTGCGAATTGGGATTTTGGGTTTTATTCACATATTGTAACATCCTAATATCTACCAAAATGCATTCATTTGGTCGTATGTATTCGCAACAGTGTACCGTTTGAGGGTTAATCATGTCATATGCACCTAGTATAACACTGTGAATATATATATATATATATATATATATATATAAATATACAAACTTTCCAAACGAGTTTTTTGGGGGCTGTTGAATCCAGAAGCATTGATATCGCCAGTTTAATTACGAATGGACCAAATTGGCATGAGCTCGTCCTTAAACCTATCTGAACCTAATTTCGTAGGGTTTCGTACGTAATCACTACACATATATATATATATATATATATATATATATATATATTTTTTTTTTTGACGTGACTTTGCACAGAGTTACGAGTCTCTAGGATATTTCCGTTCACTATTTACGTCCAAACACTCCAATTTTATCAGGAAATAAAGTAATGTAAAGTGTGACTGAAAGATAGCAATTGATGGAGGGTCAAACGAGATTCGTCTATTAAAATTTGAGGATATAAAAGTGTCATCGCAGTTTTTATTTGTATAAAAAAAATAAATTGATTGAACTTTACATATTTAATAATTTATATTGAACAAATAAGAACTTTTCAAGTTCAAAAGAATTCTTTTTCGTCAATACTTGTTTCGTATAAAAAGCCATTAACACATTGTCTGACAAAAGGGTCATTGCTGTAACAAAATATTGTTATTGACAACTGCACTGTTTTTCAAATTACACTAATTGTGTCATTGGTCCAATTAAATTATTTTCTTATTCTCACAAACTGATAAGCATGTTTTATTTCCATAACGAATCATTTTGATTCTACCAACTATATTCGATTAATTGAAATTCAATGATAAACAAGTTATTAATTTTTTTTTGTCAGAGCAAAATTACTGTTGATTGAAAAAAGTAAGATATTAGGTTCAACAAAATACTAGTAACAAATGATTTTTTTTATCGTTACTTCAACATTTTTCAGTGTATTATTATCGCAATAAATATTTAGAGTTCTGAAAAAAAAAAAAAAAAAAAAAAAAAAAAAAAAAAATATCGTTCCTGTTGATTTTACATTCTTTGGACTCGGCAAATTTCTTACAATCAGTACTGAAGAAGAACGTACACAGGATAATTGATGAAACGCATCTATTGCGGTCTCTCGCCATTAACATAAGCAAAAGCTCTTCGTTCTGGGTTACGTTTGCGGTTTCCTCTCATCGTTCAAACGATCAAAGTTTAAGAGTTTCTCCTCTCTATCTCTTTACTTAACTTCTATATAGTTCTGTACAAAAACGAAAGATGGATGAAGGCATTTATTGCACTCGCGGGTTTCTCCCCTTCCTCTCTTTTATACACGAAGAGCTCAAGAGATGCTCAAGAGTTTTCTCAGTCTCTCTCTAGCTCTGTCTCTATTTTTCACTTGTCGAAGGTGGAAGTCTCATCGGCCGGAAAAGCCTCGGAGAGTATATACGAAATGTGTAGCATCGTACTGCGGCTCGTAAAGTCGTCTGTTAATGCTTCTCGTCGAGAACGGCTGCATCCTCTCTTTTGCCATTTCAAAGTACATGTATACATATATAGTGTATATAACATGTACTACGGGCCTCGCCCCCCTCCCCCTCCACACCTCCCCACCTCCCCACGTATATTATAGTTTGTCCTACAGCTACGCACTGCTATTATAACTTGAGCACCTCCGCGAGTGCTCGTGCGAGTGTCTCTGGAAGTCTCTGTGTTATCCCTCCTACTTCTCGTTTATGGTGGAGGTAGCAGCGAGATTTTTTTTACTATATATATATTGTTATGATTATCAGGACAAAGACCTATAGATAACGGTAAATAACAGATAAACTGACAAACGACAAACGACTACTGACTCTTTGCGATGGATAAATTAATATTATAATGAATATATCCGCCCCAGCATAAAATATCTGCGTTAATTATGTCATTCGGTCAGCAATATTTAGTGGCTGTGGAATTATTCTCAGCTAAAATACAACAATATATATATATATATATACGGAGGGGTCTGTGCGCTTCGCAAACCAGCCCTTGGGTATATTACAGCTTATCATACCGCGAGGCACAGCTGCAAGTGGCTATACGACTCTCTGTGTAAATTTCTCTTTGACCCCTCCGAATTCTTGTATATGGTTGTGGCGGTGACGGCGATTTTTTTTTATTATATAATTTTTTTTTGCATGTATGTATGAATTGCATTTCTAAGCGAGTGTGGAAGATTAATCGTTTGTAGCTTCCGGATCATCACATTTCGTGTTGTTACTTTTGCACGACTCCAGAATTTCAGTGAGGACGAGCAAACACGTACATATTGTGAAAGCACGAAAGACTCGACTCACCGAGTTACTCTATTAAACTCGTAAAATGTAGAAATCCGATACTCACCCCTCTCTACGAGTCGTTGCAACACATGCAAATTTCTCTTTCCACATTTCATCATTTGATATATATTATGTCTTCTCAAAATTGCTTTTTCTCTGTATCCATCTGCCAACTTTTTCCTCCACCTCTGAGAAATAAATAATTTTGCAAATTACAGCAACTTCGGATTATAAAAATGTTTTCATTTATATATATTTAGTCGATTTTTCTTAATCTAAATATGTTTTATTCGGAAAAATAAGAATTGTTATTAAATTTTTTATCCAATAAAATTTGTTGGAGTGACAATTGGCTAATTTTTAAGTTTGCCAAATATAGATTAAATTTTGTTTATTTTATTTCATTCAAGTAAATGAATCAAATGTCAGTGAACTCGGTTATTCGGTATTTCATCGAACTGTCGATTATTACATTTCGATTTTAATAATCGCCCTTCTCTCATTATCTTGGAAATTAATTTTTGTTACATAAAAATGTTTTCATTTATACATATTTATTCGATTGTTCTTAAATGTTTAATCTAAATATGTTTTATTCAGAAAAATAAGAATTGTTATTAAATTTTTTATGCAATAAAATTTGTTGGAGTGACAATTGGCTAATTTTTAAGTTTGCCAAATATAGATTAAATTTTGTTTATTTTACTTCATTCAAGTAAATGAATTAAATGTCAGTGAACTCGATTATTCGGTATTTCATCGAACTGTCGATTATTACATTTCGATTTTAATAATCGCCCTTCTCTCATTATCTTGGAGATTAATTTTTGTTACATAAAAATGTTTTCATTTATATATATTTATTCGATTTTTCTTAATCTAAATTTGTTTTATTCGGAAAAATAAGAATTGTTATTAAATTTTTTGTGCAATCAAATTTGTTGGAGTGACAATTGGCTAATTTTTAAGTTTGCCAAATATAGATTAAATTTTGTTTATTTTATTTCATTCAAGTAAATGAATTAAATGTCAGTGAACTCGATTATTCGGTATTTCATCGAACTGTTGATTATTACATTTGGATTTTAATAATCGCCCTTCTCTCATTATCTTGGAAATTAATTTTTGTTACATTAATCAAGTTTCGTCTTCAATAAATTATCGCATAGCTTTTATACATAAATGCATGAGTGCGTGTATGTATATGCGTATATTGATTAAGAACGATAAAAAAAAAATCGATTTCACAACTGCGTTCGTGTAATTGAAGGTGTGCTCGCATCAACGTCTCCGCAATGTCAACGGTATAACGAGGCACCCGAATGTTCTCTGTCCCTCGCTCTGTTAAATGAATTTAATATTTCCGGTTTCATTTTTTTTTTTTTTTTTTTTTTTTTTTTTTCGGCCTCGTGTGCTTGCAGTCGATATAAATGCAAATTTGCCTCGTCTCTGCGTTCGTGTCCCTCTACCGAGGGGCCGGCAACTCGACAGTTCTGTCCGTTTTGCTGCTCGCTCGTCTCTTCGTTCGCTCTTTCTCTACATCAACGACAGGGGAATGAGTGAGGAGGACGACAGGAGACACGAACGTTCTTCGTGGTCCTGTGAGCTTGCGAAAAAGAAGCATGCAAAGTGAAAAAGAGACAGAGATTGAGAGGAAGAGAGAGAGAGAGAGAGGGAGGGAAAGGATGCGCTGTGAACGCTCAAACCCCGCGAGTGCGCGCGTCACCGACCCTAATGGGATGGCAATTTAACCGGTCACGAAAATGTCTCTACCAGGCGACCGCACTCTATTCGCACACGAGACCAAGCAAATTCGTTTCGGGCTCTTCAATGTGATCGTTTGCGACCAGAAAAAGAGCTATATATATATATATATGTGTAGATAGATGAGAGAACCTCGCTTTGGATTAAACTATATATATATATATACACATCGCTCTTTCAACTCTCCCGAGCATTTCATCCTTGGTCCATTCGGTCTTTGCGAAATGGGTGTTTAAAATTACTGAATAATTGAATGACATTTTGCCAGTTCAAAAGAATAACTCTAACCCAGCAGAATTCCTATATTTTTCTATTTTAGTTACTCATGAAAAAATGTCCAAACATTAATTAATTGTTTCAAAGATGCATCATTGAATAATATATTTCGTTGATTGAAGATAAATTTTGATGACCTATCGATTTTCTTATCGACAAAATCATCGTATACGAATATTTAATCAGTGCTCTTTGATTTTACTTTCTCTTTCCTCTTTCAACGTGTGCGACATAACATGATAAAAATATCTCTATTTATTTATCAATTTTACATAAAGTCTTTTCTGTGCAATAATGCACTATTGAACGCATCTGAACGTACCTTATTTACGTTTCAACGTACGAGAGGCAAGAAAAATCTTATCTATACAGTAAAGTCCATATTCTGAGGGCAAAAAACGGCGACATATTCAGCCATATATATATATATAGCATATATAGGTATTAGATATGTGTCGGTACGTTACACCACGTTATGGTCTTCGGAATCTTCGTTCGATCAGAATCTTCCACCGTCTGGGCACAGTCGCTCGGTTATTGTACAAGAAATCATAAATCACGAGTTTATTGCCTCTATATGCTAAACAGAGGAGGATCGGCGAGTTCTTTCTCGCTCGGCTGATGCGGATATGCTTCGCGCCCGCACAATTCACGCGCACAAAACGTTTATTATAGTTCGAAGGTCTGTACGTAGGTAGACATGCATTATATATCAAAGAATTCAGACATGTATACATATATATATATATCTGAGGTTCGGAGGAGAACCATGTACATATTTTTCTTAAGCATTCTTAAGCTCTTGAAAGTTGCATTTTTTAAATCGAGTTCTATTTTTAACAGTCGAAAAGAAATGTCACTTACAAAAATTTACCGGAATGAAAACTTTTTTTTAAACATAGAAAAATTTTATCCTACATTAAATATATATTCGACGACTACCAACGATCGCTAAGTCGATCAATGAATTCTGAAATCATCCGATTTGAGTAATCGTCTTTTTAACATTTCCCGACTATGGGCCGTAGGTAGACATGCATTATATATCAAAGAATTGAGACATGTATATATATATATATCTGAGGTTTGGAGGAGAAGCATGTACATATTCTCCTTAAGCGTTCTTAAGCTCTTCAAAGCTGCATTTTTTTAATCGAGTTCTATTTTTAACAGTCGAAAAGAAATGTCACTCAGAAATTACTCGATTTGAGTAATCGTCTTTCCAACATTTCCCGACTATGGGCAGTAGGTAGACATGCATTATATATCAAAGAATTGAGACATGTATACATATATATATATATATATATATATATATATCTGAGCTTTGGAGGTATACATACAGAGCGTTACGCCTATATAGGTAATAATTTGTGGGAGTAGAAGAAAATAGATGCCAAAGTCAGAAAGAAGAAAAAGAGCTGGCTAGAAAGTGGAAGGGAGCAAAACGCTCGGTCAGGACGAGCGAATTCTCGCATTGTAAGACGACTTCCTCTCTAGTCCTTTTCGATGCCACACAATGAAAACCACGCGATCTTGTGAGCGTCTTCTTCTTCTTCCCACTCCTTCTCTTGTTCCCTATGCTTCTAGGAGAAATTCAGCATGCTTTTAGAAAATACGATGCCAGTGCAGGCCCAATATTCACAAAAGAGAGAGAGAGAGAGAGAGAGAGAGAGAAAAAACTTTGCTGCGTCCAAGTCCATTACCCCAACGGGGGCTTTTAAACTCGAAACTCGAAACTTTTCTTCGCTTTTCTTTTCCTGTATAGACGTACATATATTATATAATACATAAGGGACATCCCTTTCGTTGCTTTCTGTACAAAAAGAGACTTCGTCACCCCCTTTTCCTCTTCGAATTCGCGGTCTCTCTCTCTCTCTCTCTCTCTCTCTCTCTCTCTCTCTTTCACTCTCGTTATCGATCTCGTATTTTTTCCTATATTTCGTTCCTCTGTCCTTTATCCCAAGCGCATTTGCGGAACACATTGCGTGGCTCGATTCTCCCCATGCTCTGTGACATATTTCACGAAATTCGAAGTCCCCGAAGGTTCCGTGTCGGTGCGTTGAGAGCTCGTCGCATCTCTCTCTCTCTCTCTCTCTGTCACTCTCCCTGTATGGGGGCTATGGTATTGCTTACATACCGTACATGTTTACATGTAAATAGGTGAAGGGGAGTTCCAGGAAAATTGGGACATCGGGGATATGGGACGGTTGCATAACTTTTTTTTACAAATCAATCTACTGTAACAACTTTTTTAGAATCTTCTCATTATTTCAACTAAGAACCCAATATACAAAAAGTTACAGGGTGGGCGAGACTTTGAGCATACGAGAAATATTTTATTTTATTCTTAACATTTTAATTGTATTGTACTTTTAGTATTTTTAATATTATATTAAATAAACAATAATCGTTTTCGTAAAATAAAGCACAGCAAGACCCAGATATAATATTCCGTAACTTAGTTTCATAATGATAAGAGATTTGCAATTCAATTTATTACTGCTGGAATAAAAATAATGCTATTATAATAACCCAAAAATAATTGTCTTTATACACGAATTCCATTTTTCATTACTTTTAGTATTATTTAATATTATATTAAATAAACAATAATTTTATTTCTTCAAATAAATATGTGATGTCCCGTCGCGAGTCCAAAAACACAGCAAGACCCAGATATGATATTCCGTAACTTAGTTTCATAATGATAAGAGATTTGCAATTCAATTTATTACTGCTGGAATAAAAATAATGCTATTATAATAACCCAAAAATAATTGTCTTTATACACGAACTCCATTTTTCCTGGGAATTTTCGTTTTCAATTCGTAGAAACTCCGAATACGTTAATAATTATGTATGTAGAATAATAATTAGGTATATAGAACTCCAAAAAAGTTATAGTCTAGGAAGAAAAAGTGACTCAACTATCATGGACTTACTCTGTCCTTCTCAACATTATGAAAAGTTTTCGTGCTCCCGATCGAATTACCTACTGAGAATACCGTAGCAGCGAGGAAGCAAAGAAGCATAAGCTATGCATCAGCGCTAAAGATGGTATGGAATTGTGAGGTAGTGAGCATGTTCTCTCTATCTCTCCCTCTCTCTCTCTCGGGAAACCCATGAAAATTCTATTCCGTTGAAGCGCACTAGTATGCGTGATGCTCTATGTGTATGGGTTTCCCCCCACTGGCTCCTTATGTCGTCTCCAATGCATTATAGCAGTACGCATATATATATGTGTGTGTGTATATTTTTAAAAAAATTATATCGACATCGAAGCGAATAAGCATTTTTTCCGTGCATCTCCGTCTTATGACCTTTTTTTCGCGTTCCCATTTTCCTATACGCGAGTTAACTCGAGAAAGGCCACCAGGTATGCTTGAACGGCCCTATATACACGTTTTGTCGGCGGGCTCACGTCGTTCCGGAATTTAATTTACTTTTATCATATATACGCCTATGTAATAACGAATACGAGTGCATCCCGTTGAATGGTGGATAATATATATACACGAGATCTGCCATGTCTAATATGCAGATGTAGATAGAAATTTTGAAATTTTGATGAATGTTTGAATTTTTCAAATTAAAACTTTGATACAATTAAATATTACTTGAATTGATATTTTATTTATTTTATTGAATGAAATTCAATTAAATACCGTCAACATCGTGCAGCTGGAAATTGCGAAATTATCATTGTTATAAACTTTATTTATCAAAATACATTTTGTTTAATTCAAGAAAAATCAACGATTAATAAATTGAATTGACGAAACTTTTTCATTGCCTGAGTAAAATTCACTTACCTCCAATAATGTGAAAAAAATACTTGAGGTAATAACAAGAATGTTTTAAAAAATTATTTTTTGCGTGGAAAATAATCATGTAACTTAAGTTACATCGAGTGTGTTAAAAATCGAGTATACTTGTATGCTATACGAGCATGGATTACTGTCCATGCTTTAGCAAATTAAAACTTATCGTCAAGTCAGTTACGTACGAAAAAAGGGAGCTTGCTAGGAAGAGATTGATAAAAAATCAATATTCTCGAACGAGAGAAGCGTGGATTAAAAATGAATTTCGCTATGCACACACTTCGTTTCGGCTCTCGGGTATATATGATGCACCAGTAATCGAATACTGTAGAGTGTATATAGTTGATATGTACGTAATGACGTATACGCGTACATTCCGCGCAAATATTTGTACGGGGAATATGAAATATATATATTTTTTTCAACTTTCAGCATATATGCGATTGTACAGAATACCTTTGTGTGCTTCGCAGAGCTCGACAATCGACGATTCTACTTTATAGGATTTTTTCACTGCACGCACGAAGATATACATACATATATCCAGTATGATAACTTTTGCATTGGGAGAGAGAGAGAGAGAGATATTTCTGCGTTTTCTGTTATATCGAAGCTCGAGCAAATATGCCGTCATTATATTTGCGTGCTGGGTCGTGTGCTTGTTCTCTCAGCGCATATTACTCTATAGCGATAGAGTGATTTCGCGCGTAGACGATGAGTTTTTCGTCGACCTTTTTCGATTTTATTTAAATTTCATTATGCGGTATAATTGGTAGTGACAATTTTTTAGAGCTACTTCATTCCTGAAAACTTTTTTTTTTAGTATGGAATGTTGACAAACGTTTGGTTCGAATGTTTTCCAAAACGACATATCGCGCAATGTATATCATCGAAACGAGAAAAAAATATTTTTTGTGTATAAGATAAGCCGTAGTTTATATGAATATTTTTTTTTTTTCCAAAAAACATTATTTAATTATCATTTTTATTGAAAGTAACAATTTGTAACGAATTCGCAAAAATATAGCAAAGTCCAGGGATTATGGATATAATTTTTTTCGTATTTTTAAAAACTAGAGAAATTTCTTCATTGATTTTTTTTGTTTCATTTCTTTTCATAAAATTTAACGTATTTTTTTCAGGAAATGTGTGAATAATTTTTTTCACATCAATGATAGATTACGCGATATATCTTTGTAAAAAAAAAATTGAACCACCAATTTGAATATATACGTGCCATATTTTGAAAAAAAAAATCTGGAGGGAGAATGAAGTAGCTAAAAAAAATTCTTGTCATCAATTGTACATGATATTGAAATTTGATTAAAATCGATGAAGGTCGACAGAAAACTTATCATCTACACGCAGAATTACTCGTATTCAATTTTTCTCTCTCTATATCCTATCCAAGCTTAGTCTCATGCAACAGAATACTCTCCGGGCCAACAACAGCTGTGTGTACCATCCCTGAATTTTATTTGCTAGGATCGATCAAACAATAGAAATACGTATAGCTCTCGCATTTCTGTCTCGTGTCTCTTATTTTTACTGATGCTAAATAATTATGTCATATTTTCCCGATCACATGAAATTGGAAAAAAATACATTATTTAAATAAAATAAAATTGATTCAGAACAAATTATTTCGGGGGTTTTAAATAATAATATTAATTGAGAAATGATATTCGTTTCTTATAACATTTATGTGACGAAAATATAATAATTCGCGAATATATATATATATATATATATATATATATATATATATATATATATATATATATATATCTAGTTTTATGTAACATTATATAGCCGAGATTATCTCTCGTATAAATCTGAATTTCAAAAAAATCTGCGAAACGTCAATGAATATTCACGATACGAAAGAAAAAAAAGTAATGAAACTCAATTTCCCGATGATAAGCGAGATCTCAATCGCCATTTAATATCAAATATTTAATCGAGGGACCGAGAAGAAAATAAAAAGCAAAACGAAGGACTGAGGATGAGCTATCAAGAGACTTTTATATAGACTTTATAACGAAGTTTGCGAGTAAACTGCGAGCAAAAAAAAAACGTGAACGAAATGAATTTTAATGGAAAGTGTTTTATTTTTATCTCGTTTCAGGTGAGTCTATCCAGAGTGTTTGATGAGGAAAGAGCTGATAGAGGGGGTGAGTCGTCTCAACGAAAAATAATCAAGTCGATGCAGTAGTAGCAAAAAATGTAGTAAGTTAAACAAGATATATATATATATATATATATATATATATATATACCTTGGAAAAATTCTATTCACGAAAATATCTTTTAAAGTTTCTGTTATATGCGTTAGTTCGGTAACGACGCACATGCAAGAATGTGCTCAATGCACAACCATGAAAGAAAGTTTTCGAATTTTCCTTACAGTGTAAAAAAAAAGTTTCGTTTGTGACAGGGATATTCTTTGGGCTACGCTTATTTTCCATATTCTTCCTCTCTTGCCTTTTACCCAACTTACTCGTAACATTATCATGATTCTCTTCCTCGAGCTCGTAACAAGTTACTCGATGCTTTTTTTTTTCCTCGTCAAATTCAGCCACTTTCTGTGTGTAGAACTGCACACACGCTATTCATCCACTACCTATGCGACAGATTATCCCCTTCTACGACAACATTATTCACCCGGATTAGGGTATTAAAGTTTCCTATATGTGAGCCAAGTTGCCCATGTAGTAAAGCTAAAAGCAGGCTGTGTCGTAAATCCTTACAGTCCTTCGATCAAATATTTCTACAACGTTTATTTTGCTCATTTTTTTAATCTTAATTTTTTACTTCGGGCTAAAAATCAATTTCAAGCACAGTAAAAATAATTTCGTAAAGATGACTTACGTAATATCAGTAAAATGAAAAATAATTAATTATAAAAGACTGAATAAGGACGTTTTTTGACGAAAAAAAAATAGTACATTTTCTACCAAAATAAATTTTCATCGAATTACAATTTTGTTGCAATTCCTCCCCCCCCCCCATCCCCACCCCCACCACCACCACCACTGGTGTTGCATTTGCATCTCCACAATTGTTCGGCTGTCGTTGGACTGTATTCAATCACCTCAGCCTTAAATCTCAAAGATTTTTACTTGCGTCATTATAATTAAATCTACAAATCCTCCAGCCTCACAGTAGTTGAACTCTCGTAAAATCGCACCCCACGACGACTTTTACGAGCCGTGTAATCCAATCCGTTACAGAACTACTTGATCCAGCAAAGACGACATTTCGATAGTGCTAAAGTCGAAAACGTTTTTTTGTTTCATCTCTTACACTCGATCATTCGCTTGCTTTCGCGCGATCAAGATTCACTCTGAATTATTTATTACGACCAAGTAGAGCCGAGCAACGTTCGGCAACACCACATTTTGAACGTTGTTGATATATATATATATATATAAAACTTTTGGTCCCGAACCCTTCCCGAACTTCTCTGCAAACTCCTGTAGACCTTTGTCATTGCTGGTGTGCGGTGTTGGAATGTCAACTACACCCTTCCTATGTACATATATATATATATATATATAGGCATATATCTATGTGTATACGTAGGATCCACATTTGGGTTGAAACACCAGCAGCATCACGTAGCGGGGGTCACACGAAACTGGGAAGCGAGAGAGACCCTTTTCCAAGGTTTGGTCGTTTGCGCTCGCAGGGTTGTTCATAAATAATATCACCGTTCATTAGCCAGGAAACCCGCATCACTCGACGAGAGACAGAGAGACGACGGGGACAAAACAGCATTTGTCTCTCCGCGCAAGACCTCGCTCAACCTTTCCCTTGCCTTTACCCCTGCACTTCTCCACGCCCTTCTATTCTCCATATATAGCTTCCACGTGTCTCACTCGCGCGCCATCTCGTAAATTAGTTCCAAGTTAATCAGTGACGGCGTTACATCACGGTGTAGGATTGCCCAGCAAGAGAGTATATATATATAGACGCACATACACACGCGACCAGCCATAATTTTATATATGTATATATAATATGAAGCGCAGCGACCTGCATGTATATAAAATTGTGGCCGGTCATCAGAGCTGTGAGAAACGAAGAGAGAGAGAGAGAGAGAGAGAGAGGTAAATGTGAGTGAGAGTGCCAGAACGAAGTGCAAATGATAAGGACGGCTAGTGAGGAACGAGCGGGGAAAAGGGATAATTTACATTTTAATTGCTGGAAGCCCGTGAAAGCTTCCAGCTAGTGCGATAGAGATACCTGCTCTTTGGCTTCACATTCGCCTAACATTTCAGAGAGAAGCGAGTTTGCGCTTCAGCCTCCCTTCTACTGCTATACTCTCTCCCTCCCTTTCTCCTTCCTGGTTTTGAGATAAACCTAGATCTATATCTGCAATGGATGATACAGATGCAGAGAAGTCAAAGTTTATTTCACACCGATGTCGAAATTGGAACGAACAACGAGCTCTTGCCAATATTAAAAGACTTATTCGTCAGTCTGGCTTGTTACGAGCAATTCTTAAATAATATGACACTTTGTACAGAGTAACAGAATGGGCTTGAATAATGATTTTTTTTACCATCCGTATATGCACTGAATTTTCCAAATGCGTGAGGATATTGATCGACCACGTTCGTAATATACAGTCGCAATTGCAATACTTGACATCATTTTTCTTGAGTGAGATAGACATTTTTTTAGAAGTTAACAACTATGTTCTTCCCATAAGTGAAAAGTTCCTCTTGAGAAACTTAATTACCCCATTAAATAGCAACTTAAAGGAAGTTCGTCATACACATATAATTAATTTATTCCGATGGAAATTATAGAATCTCGCAACAACTGCTAAAATATTGATTATATTTATGTTTTCTTATTGTAGTATAAAATATAATATAATATCTAGGAGGAAAAATTGAATCCTCGTACAAAATAGAGATAAACACATCGAGATTATTTTAACAACAACAAAAAAAACTATCTTACAAATTCGTTGATTTTAAGGATAATTAAAAATAATTTATGTACTCCACATATTAACAATATATGTAAATATATTTGTTGATAAAGTTTATTAAACGCAGCCATTTCCCCAACACGCACACCAGGGAAGTTTTCCACTGCTGACACTCGCTTTGCGAGCTTTACCAGTCGCAGCTTCTCTACTGCTTGTTGAATTCGTCCTTTCTCTCTCGGAATTTGTCGTGTCCAGTAATTCAGCAGCTCCTCTAGTCCCAAAATTGTCTTTGGCATTATCGATACTAGCGCTTCTCGTAGTTTTTACAGACCCCAGAGAAGGACGTTTTTTGCTATTAAAGTACATGGAGACTCTTCGATTTCGTTCCTTTCTCGGTGAATCCTGTCCCGAAGACGAAGATCTGCTCTCATTTTTATCCTCGATATGCTCGGAGTTTGTCGTTGTCGTTGTATTCGTCATTGCTGGACTGGATTTTCTTGTTTTATGGGCAGACTTGTTGTGTTCTATCGGAACATCAGCAGCATCGATACTCGACTGTTTTCTCAATCTTCTGCGCTGAGCTGCGGGCGACAAAGGTCTCTTGTTCGTTTTAATATTGTCTCGTTCCTTTCTCACGGTTCGTTTTCGTCTGAGGGACGTTGGTGATCCAGGAGTATTAAGATTTTCCACATCTGGAGATTTCAAATTTTTCACAGCTCCTACGTCGATCTCGTCCTCGTGATTTGAAGCACCATCGATCGATGTTTGTGTCTGAGCTGGTACTTTTTGCGTTGAATTCTCGTAAAACATTCTCACAGGATTCTGGCCAGGTGAAGAAAAAATTCCGGCTGTCCCAGGTACAAAAGGAACATTCTGATAGAGCTTACGATGATTAGCAATTAGCGGATTTAACGTGGACGTCGTGGCTGGTAATCGGCGTAAAGAATCCACATCATAGGCTGACAGTCCTTGATGCAAACTACATGGATTTGGTTGCTCGAATGAGGTCACTTGAAACTCTTGACGCTGCTTGGGATTTGCGATGATTCGTGGATCGACGCTTGGCGCCTGGCTCGTCGTAGACGACAATGCCACTCGATGTCGATCACTCTCCAGCTCGCTGGTCCCGTACGCTCGCCTTGATTTAACCGTATTCTCCTCGGGATTCAATCGTCTGGCGAATGCTTGCGTCAACACGGGACTAGAATAATCGATAGAGGGACATTGCTGAAGATACGATTTGCCACGATCGGACAAATTCTCATTCACCTGAATCGATAGTGGCCTCGTAACTGGACCGCGAATATCGTAATTTCCATAAGCTCCACCTCTTGGCTCAAACGTCTTGAGGAAAGGATTGTTAAACAGTCTGTAGTCTATAGTTGGTAATTTTGGAATTTCTGGTGTCTCTGGACTGTAACGTCCATGTTCTTTGCTGCTGCTGCTGCTGATACTTCCACATGGAAATTTGAGTGTAACGTTTAACTGACTCCTGAAGGGTTTGGACGAGCCACTAGCTGGATTGTCCAGTGTATTGTCGCTCTTTGTTAACTTTTGCGACTTGACGTCAGCTTGAAAGGTTCTCGTCATTTCGAAAAGTGCATTTTGCAACGGTTCACTGCTCAGATCTTGGCAGGAGACAGATTTTACGAGTGGATTGTTCGAGCCTTGCCTAGAAGAGCTGTTGCCACGTGAATTGTCCTTTTCTCCAATCAAAAGATTCTCCGAACTCTTGTAGCTTCTTTCCCCGTTGCTTGGAAAGTCTTGCTGTTCGTTCGCGGCAACCCCACCATTTACGCAAATATCCGCCGAACCCTTTTCCCCGATATCGGAAAATATTTCCGTCAACGTTTGACCATGCGGCTGAAAGTGCCTGCCGGAAATCACGGTAGAGTTGGTTCGTTCACTGCTGGAACTCTTGCCAGTTCCAAAAGTTTCGAAGGATCCCGTGGAAGGTGATTCGCTTGGATTGTTGGTCGTTCTCGTCCTCATTTTATCGCCAGAATCCTGATGTCCATGGTGAATCTTTGCGGGCAACGGGGCGAAAAAATGTTTCGGACGATCGGATCCACAGGCAGATAGCGTGGAATCTTCGTGTCCATGGAGACCATTCCGTTCCATTGCGATATCTTCAACCTCGTTTCGTTCCGTCCCGTCCTCTTTCCTATTTTTACGATCATCCGTATCGCGATATATTCTCACATTATGATGACTACTTCCGGGAACTCCAAAGTCCCAGTCATTTCGGGTCAAGACCTCGGCTGACGATGGAATTTCGATTCCCGCGGCTCCGACGTGACTGGGAATCATAGTTTCGTGATAGAAACTGTTGGGCTGCTTTTGAAACATGTTTCTTCGCTGCAAGAGACTCGGCAAAATGGCGTCTCTCATGACAGGACTTGAAATTCTTCCCGAAGATTCTGTCCTGTCGTCTATGGGAGTTCCACGTGAAATATTCGTGGCTCGAGTGGTACTGGCTGTTCTGGATGAGTGATCAGATTGTCCTGATTGATTAAACATGGAAACTGGTGTCATTCCCGATGCTTGGTTCGCCATTACGTCAGCTTGATAGCTTCCGGACGTCTGAAAAGCAGTATTGGGGGCAAAAATGTTGCTCTGCCAACCGATTGGACTGCCACCATAGGTCGGATCATGTCGCAAATTGTTGTCATAACTGGGTGGTACATTCGAAAGGAGGGGCGACTCGAAGCTCGAAATTGGAGGAAACGAATTATCGTAAAGTCCGGGACAGGCGGTCAGTAGCATTGATGAAGGGTCGATCGGTAAAATTTCTGTAAATTCCGTTCCATCGGAATTTGGAAATGCATAAGGATAATCAGGATAATAAGGATTAGGGGAACCGGAAATTCCAGATTTTCCACAATTAGGAGGAAATCGCTGATAACCATTTCGTGGCTGCATACGGGCGAGATCAGATTCTTTCGTAATTTTGATAGTTCCTCTTTCTTCCGAGGGTAATACTTCTTTCCGTTCTTTGTCCTTTTTCAGTTCTTCCTCCTCGTCCACTACCGAAAGATCATCAAATTCCACGTGAAGACGATGATTACCGCTGTTCATTTTTTCAGATGATATTTTTTGATTTTCTGCGTTCTCTAAACGCTCTTCCTGATTGCTTCCTTCGTGTTTCTCGGTATCTCCATTCGTGCATACGTTTTTTTCCTCCTCGTCACAGTCCTCCTCCGCCTCTTCGTTCTCTTCGCTGGTATACTCCGAGCACTCCTCAGCTTCATCCCCATCGTCTTTGTCTTCATCCCCGCTGCGATCCTGAAATATATTTGCCGATATAGTGATGTATTTTGTAATTTGATTAAAAAAAATATTTCATTTTTATTATCGCTACGAACAGAGTTCAAATTTTCAAAAATTCAATTTAAAAATTTCTCAAAAATTTCAATTTCTCACAAAAATTATTGTTTATTTGTGAATAACTCTTTGCCATTAGTTTTTTTATCAAACTTGCCAAACTCTCCTATTATAGTAACGCAAAAAAAAAATGTTTTAATCAATATCGGTAGACTATAAAAATACTGACCTCATAATCTTCGCTGCTATTTTTCTGACTCTTCAGAATCTCCTCGAGTTTGTCGTACTCATCTCTAAGGCTCCATATCTCTCGTCTGAGCTGTTCGTTCTCTCGCCGTAACTTCTTGATGTCATTCTGACCTGTAAAGTAAACGTAAAAGAGAAACAGAGGAATTAAGTTGTTAAGCTTTGCTCGATACGTCGTTTTATACAATATATATATATATATATCATGTCTGCGAGTTCCGAACGACACAAAAGGTTGCTTCAGCTAATAGTGTATGGTCTCAGAGTAGCTTCGTGTGAGACGAGCTTTTATTTTTCGCCAAATCGCTTAATCACTGGCATCCGGTAGGTGACAGACGGTCGGTCATTCTATTGGATCGATCGATCATTGGTCAACGCTCTCAGAGCCATCCAGCAATATCCTTTTCTCTCTCTCTTTCTCTCTCTCTCTCTTTCTCGCTCAATCTCTTTTACTTCTGGCAACAGAGAGAGAGAGAGAGAGAGAGAGAGAGTTTCCTGCTGACGCTATGTAACCCTTCTCGGCTTTGAGCTCGCGCACGCGGAGAGAAATTGCGTCCCGCGAAACGCTCAGTGATAAATCACCGGTGCCTCCCGAAGCCTTCAATTACTTAAGCCCGGCCGAGAAACGGATGAACTTGGCTGATCGCGCGCACGTGTATGAGCTCTCTGATAGATCCTACTATATACATTATTATTATATATATATATATATATATATATATACACACACGTGACAGCGTGCACAAAATTATTCGGTCAATCTCCTCACCATGACTATAAACAAAGTAGCCTTGAATAATTAATCACATAATCGTGGAATTGCTGCCATTGGGAACAAGGAAGACCGTTTTTGATTATCAAATTATTTTATGTATTTTTTTTTGTCAATAGCCTTTTGCTTATTGATGTCTCGGCAATCCATTTCGTTTTTTTTTAATTTTATTTTAAAATAAAATGTAACCGCAAATTTATTTTCATTTTACGATTTTCAGCTCTTATTTTTTTATCCATATCATCTCACTCGCCTTTGCTTTCGAGTTAAGCTACGATGAATATTGACGGTCCATTACGTCGAACGAGAGAACCTTTCGATTATGCAAAAATGTTTTCTCTCTCTCTCTCTGTGTGTGTATCCACCAACGATCGGTCATTCTATTTCCGGCGTAAGCAAGATTGGAGCCGACAGTGTGCCCTCTTCAGCTCCCTTTTTCCATCGATACGAACTATATCACTCTATATTTATATAGTATATGCCGAGCATATATCGCAAGGTCCGGTTTCAAAATCGCTGATTGAATGGTTTTATAAAACACTACATATATATATGAATTCTCATCCGAAACTCTAGCTGCGGTGCGAACGAATAGCGCAGCGCTATCGTAAAAAAAAACGTAAAATATTTTTTCCCATGCCCAACGGAAACTTTGAACCATAACAGATTTTGCATATTCCAACTTTGTCGAAATTGTGCGATCGTACCGAGACCATTTGAATTTTTTATATCTTTCGTTTCATTTTTGGTTTAGTACACGTATTCGGTAGTTTGCGTAATTTTCGTATCCTACAGAATCGGCTGTGCGACAGTTAACCCTCTGACCCTCTATTTTTTTCTAGCGCGACAGTGCACATCGAGCTTCGACGATAACTCAATCTTCATCCTGATTTTAATTGCTTTCTCCATCGCGTCCTGTGGCCGAAAATTTTCATACGAAATATTCTGAAACCTCGCGATATTGCCCCATGTATAGATTAATTCTCCAAGAATCGGGACGCCAGAGAAGATGAAATTGCATTACTTTTGAACAAATTTGATCTTTTTGATATTTCAATACCAAATCATGAAAAAAAATAGATATTCCTCGTAATTTTTCCCTATATACTCGATGTCGCGTTGAAAATCTAAATGAATTTACAACACCTTAAATATTGTTCTGTAACTTAGTTAGTAGCTATGAATCATAAGAAGTTTACAATTTAATTGAAAATACTGGAAAAATAATCATTATAATACTTTAAATAACATTTTTTTCCCTGAACGTCTGTTTCTCTTTAGCATTTTTTTTTTTAAATCTTGCTATTATGAATCGTTCTTTATAAAAAATAAGGGAACAAATTTCTTTTTAAAAGTCCCCGAGTTAATTTTAGCATGTGTGTATGTAAAATCTCGAAACAGTTTACAACTGATTGAAAAAAAAGTGTCCCAGCTACCCTGGACCTACCCTATATATGATACATGAATATATATATATATATGCATTTGGGGTTGCGAGAGAGGAAAATATTTGGAACGATGTACGCAAACAGAGACTACGTACATTAAACGATCTCAAAGGAAAATTTTCCAGCAACGAATAACACACAGAGCGTAAAACGAGCACACGCACTCCTTGTGTCTCTCGTCGCGTGCTATCGCTATTTTTTTTTTTCGTTTTTTCTCCACGAATCGGTAGAACACGATCAAAGCAACGAGACTGCGAAATATTTAGTTGCGCACGATTGTGGGAGGGGTCGAAAGGGGATTCCCCGCAGAGAAACATGAACTTTTGATTTCTCCCTCTAGCTTTTCTTTGAGCATTGAGGGATGAAAGTTTGCTGGTCCGGGACGTTGGACTCCGATATTCTCCACATACACATCTATATTACGGTGGATGTACTCTCGTGTTTTCTCTGTACCATAGTGGAGGCAAAAGCTTGCTATTTTCCACAGTTATTTCTCGGCTTTGAAGTGAAAGCGATTTCATCTTTGCGTCGAAAAATATTTATGAGATTGCAAAATCTGTATGTTTCACTGCTTCAGATAGAGCACACGAGACGTGACGATGAGATACGTTTCTTTACGAATTCGATAACGGAAATTCGATTCAAACGAATATTTTCCTCTATCGAATAAATATTTTCCTATATAATACGATGAATGATCAATATGAATATTTTCGTGCATGTAATGATCGTTGTCGGTCCAGATGAGCTCGACTTTTTCTTGTCACTTTTTTGAGATCCATCGACAACGTATAATGTAATTTTAATCAGGTTCCAAGGCGTTTATTTTCAGCAATTGTCTATCTAAAAGGGTCCAAATATTTCGTTACATTATGATTTTTTGCTCTCTCAAGAATTTTCTTGGCTTTTCCAGGTGAAATTTACACAAAGATTCTATTACCTATGACCTCCTAGGAATGCACTCGTAGCCTATTTGGACCCCATTATACAGCCAGCGCACAGTTGACCGGTCACCGATCCAACTATAGATCGTGCCCCAATGCTGCTTTATGCATCGGTGATTGCCAAAAACCGCGCGTTAACCCCGTGCCTATCCTTGTTATAATTACAACAATCATTCAAATGATTCTATAATTAAATCGAGCTGCTTTTCCGGTTAAAAAAATTATAATAATTCACGTATTTTTAATTGAATCGAGGGGGTTTTTGTGTTGACATCTGTTATGACGTGATCATAACTGGGCGCCTTTCTACAAAAACCATATACACGACCATAGAGCTTTCCGAGGTCGCGATCCACGCTTTTTTGCCAAGAAAAACAAAGCGAAAAGCCGCGTGAGCATCGAGGCATCACGAGCATAGATGTAAAGCCGGCAACGTGACAAGAGTGGCACGTCCGTCATTCGTAAAGTCTAGGGTAAAGTGTACCGAAATTAGATGCCCCCCATATCGTCTTTGTGCATACATATATGTATATATGTGTGTGTGTGTGTGTGTGTGTGTGTGTATGCTTTTATGAATTATAATATACCGAGAGGGATACTATACGGAGGAATATTAAGGAACGATAATGCTCAAATATGCGGGTAAATATAGTATACGCGCTTGTGTTATGCAAAATATTCGGGGATAATAGAATCTCGTGTAATAATAGCCGAGAGATAATATATTGCACAGGAATATATATAGATAATAGCCATATTGTGCTATCGTTTCGTATATTCTCTGCCAATAATAATGATGAGCTTCTTTCTTAAATGTTTTACCTCTCAAGCTCACGTGTTTTAAATATTTAATAAAGTTTCTCCAGAAACATAATTAAATTTAATTACAAAGACTCATATCAATAAAGATTTCATTTTCTTTTTTAGTATGAAAAACAAAAAAAAAAAAAAATACCAGATTTTCTATAACGAAATCGAGTGAATTTTTAAACGCGAAATTATTTCTACTCACCGCTGTCTCGATCCATATATCTCTCGTAATTTACAATTTTACAAATTTACGAATGAAAATTAAAAATTCAATAAAAAATCGATGGTCTTTTTCTTTTTTTTCTTGTCACTGTGAAATCCAAGATTCTCATCACTTTTCCGAAAACACTGCTATTGGCGAAACTCGCGACAATGTGGAATCCGAAAAACCGAGAGATCCGTTTACCAGCCGGCTTTCGTCGACGTCGTCGTGGTTATATTTCCCTCTCCCCCTTTGTGAAATATTTCGCGAAAGAGGATCTCTGATATATCTATATAAATATATAGCCCCTTTCGCTCTCACCGCAAATTCGCGAAGAGCGTGTATTGTTAGTCACCTCGTCGGCAAATATCTCATTGTCAAGCTCTCCTGGCTCATTCTCGATTCTGAGAAATCTTGCAACGTGGGGGCGGACAACGCGAAGAAACGATATCCCTTACTGCATTTCGTCACGGCATCTACATCTAGTCGCATTTGACGTTGCATCGCTATGCAGAAAGTTAAAGAAATACAGAAATTTATACATCCATGCGTATTATTTATTACATACAACGCACATACATGTATATATATGTATATATATATATATATATATCTATATATAGATACATACATATTTATATATATGATCCACCTTTTCTTCGTACATATGTATATATAGGTATATAGGTACGTATATAATACGTTATATATATATGTGTATATATGTATCTGAGTGCAACAGCTTGCCTTTTGGCTTATTCTAAAATTGTGCGATCTTCGCTACTCTCGTATATGCGTGAAAAGCTTCTTGCGAAGCTTTCGTAATCCCCCCGACAATGGTGACGTTAACTGGTCGGGCGCCACATGAGAGAGTGAGTGCATCATTCTCTTCGGAGAATTGCGTGGTTTTCGTCGTTTATACAGAATGAAAATACACATGCGCACGTACAGAGCATACGCATATAACTACATCATTCGTCCAAGGCTGTTTTTGCTCGTCTTTTCTCCCTCTTGAAATTTCAATAGCTTGCAGGGTGTACGAAAGCTCAAAGCTTTCACTTCACATGCTGATACGACCACTGTGTACTTTCTATGCGTATATATATATATAGATATATAGATACGCATAGAAAAAAATATATATGTATATATGTGTGTATGTATTGCATAGAGTAAAAGCAGTACGCCTGTCATCGGTCCAGTCGAATACATGAATACGAATATGCATGTGAGAAAGTGCAGGAGAAGCAGAAAAGCGATGTACCAAAACATATCTCTCCCTCTCTCTCTCTTCCCTTCGAGAGAACTTTAGCCACAAACGCATCTTTTTTTCTCACTCTCTTTCTCTACTTTATCTTCCTAGTCTGTATACGTACTTATTCTTCGTGCTTTTCTCAAGGGAAAAGTTTGCAGTACTTCTCATCCCCCCAACTGCTACTCGCGGCTTCTGACACGAGTACTAACTTCTCAAGTCGTGCATAGGTAATACAGAGGGTAGGACTTGTGAGATTAAGGATGATTGAAAAAAATGAGGCTCGCTGAATTTCTAGACGATAATATATTTCGTATAGTCTCGAAGAGATTGCGCACCATATATATATATATATATATGTGTGTGTGTGATGATTTTTTGTTATTCCTATCTATTTGTCATTTGTGACACATAAGAAGAATCACCGAGAATTGATAATTATGCTATTAATAATTATATTTAATTATGAAATATATTTTCAAAAAGTATTTTCATCTATTGAGTTAAATAACTCAAATAGCCCCTAATTGATTCGAATGGCTTCAATTTAATTCAAACAAATCGTACATTGCTCAAACGTCTCCGATTCAATCCAAGCCAATCCTATTTGGTTTAATCGGATCTCTATATTTGATTTGAATAAATCTACTTTCCACTTATCTCTTGTTTGACCAGTCGCTCACCGGGGCCCTGTATCTCCTAGCTCTTTCGCATCCTACATTGATGAGCTTATCAGCCTCCGTTTATTTCCCTGACGTTAAACTTTCATTAGGCTGGTGGAGGTCGTCTCCAGGTAGAGCTTTTGGTGTAACTCATCATGGTCAGTGAGATCAAAGGCGTCAAATAAATTATTCTCCGAATGTCTCACAGTTGTGTCGTCTCTCGTTACATTATCGAGAAACTTGATCATTCGAACCATTCGAAAGTTTCTCTCACTCGTAATTCTCACTAATAATATTAGCCTGACAGAGCTGTGAGCTTACGTGGATGTCAGAACTCGTGATCCTCGTGATCATTCATTCGGACGCTTTAGCCAAAGCCCATGGTATGATAATTCGCACGAATCTCTCTTCTTGCCCCCATCTAGCATCTCTCACCCCTTTCTAACCCCCTCCCCCAACCCTCTCTTTACACATCATTTTCTCTCGCGATTTCTTGTCTCTCGAGCATCAGGTCGCATTGTCCGGACAATCGTCCAGCTATAATTCTATTTCTTTTCTCTCGATTTGGCACGTCTACAATGTCAAGAGGAAGGAGCAAGAGAGCAAAACTTTGCGAGCTCTTGAAATCCATTGTCTCGCATAGGACACGGAATATCCTGGCGGAAGTTTCTCGCTCGATCAGTAAAGAGCTGCAAAAAGTTTAGAGCTAATTCCATCAGCAAAGATGACGTCCACCTGTGCATCCCTGCATGATGACGCTATTAAATATTGTACAGGCAGATCGTTTCGTTCACGATATAGGGAGAAATGAGAAGGACATAAAAGATTTTGCTCATAAAATTGTCGAAGCACTTATATAGAGAAGACTACGGTGTGCATTTTCTTGAAAGTTTATAGGCTTTTAGAGTTTATCCCACACTAAAAAATTCTTCATTTGAAGCTTATAAAAATGTCATATTTGCTCTTCAGTTACAAGAAATTGTCTATGAGTAAAAATAAAAATTGAATACCACAATTTAAAAGTATTGAAAATAAAATATATCGGAGTAGCCAATAAGCAGATTTTAATTTATTTTCGATTAATTATCACGAAAATTAATTGAGAATAATCGATGTTATGTTTGAATCGAATTTAATCGATTATTTCTGAACCTACTTTCTCTTCCTTTTTTTTCTGAATGACGCCGTTCCCTTCTGTGCATCGTGTGCCCATGTCCACGAAGAGCATTTCTCTTGATCAAATCCAAGTTTTAATATACGTGATGAATTTTTCCTTTCTACTTTTTCAAATACAATCGCGAGCTCTACTCGTCAAAGCTCACGCAGAATTCGCGGGCATCACTCTCTCGCGTTTGTGCGATCTCTCGCGAGTAAATTTTGGTCTCGACGGTCGTTGAACAAACTACTTGTGACGTGGGGGCACGTGCATGATAGGGACCGATACATACATATATATAAAGGATATGGATATATATATATATATATATATTTATAGATATAGATATATATATATATATATATATATATATATCTATATATATATTATATATGCATAATCATATGTATGCGAGAGGCTGTACGAAAATACAGTGGCACAAGTGCGCATTATAAGACGCCAGATGTCCCGATGCTCTCACACGCTTCTCCCTTTTTCCATTATCAAACTCGTCTTATCTATACGCGAGCAAACCGACACACTCGTAAATCACTTTCGAATACATAATTCATTCACGCACACACATCATATAATATATATATATATTTATTAATTCATTAGTGCCCCTCACGAAATTATCCATATTATTTATTCGTCGAATTATTAATTCGATATTTATGCCCGAAATATTTTTCAATCTTTCATAATAATTTTTAGAGCACATTTTTTGATTTACAAATTTTTGGGAACTTTTGTTTGAGGACGACTAGAACTCCATGGGTAAAATAACTTGTCGAGGTTCAACTATTTTTTTTTTCACTAAACGCGCGAACACACGTAACGAATGAAATTCCTCTTTGATGCCGGAAACTACGACACAACCTGCACGACTATGTACATATATATATATATATATATATATATATATATATGTACATATATATATACATATATATACATGTGTATGTATTTGCTACATGCATGTATGTAGTAGAGTCTGCACACAGTTGCAGTATCGTCCGGAGTTCTCGGGTGTAACGCGGCGTCGTCGCGAGACACACACCGGTCTAGGCTACGGTCGCTCGACGCCCCGCGAGCCCGGCGCCGTGTGTGAGCTTGACAGATCTCCCCCCTACTCTCACCCTCTTTCTCACCCCCGCGCGCTCTTCCGGCGGTTCTGAAAAAGCTCCGCTGGTCGTGGTTTTGAGTTGCCGGGCAAACTAGTCGACCAACTGCCAAAGCTTTTCCCCTACCTAATTCCCTCATCGCTTCTATATAGAAAATCTTGCGAAAATACGTATATATGAGCATATACGTACACATTTGCGAGTATGTATCAAAACTGATGCTCGTTCGGCGCGCACGACGTGACGAGAAGCTAACTATTTAAATCTCTTTTGTAGTTCACCTAATCCCCATGAACGATTTGCCAGTCTCTTGTTTTATATATATATATATAAGTCTTTCAACGGAACGATTAATTTTACGATAAAAACATATTCACGGTAACCCACTAAATACACTCTGATAGTATAATTTTTCATCTAATGTTTATTATGTGATCTAACGATCCTGCTACGAGAGAAACGACCGTCGAGTGATGCAGATATATTGCCCAACTGTTTTGTGTATCTCACGTGCCTGTGTGGCTCTTTTTAATTGAAGGGAAGATATAAGTGATAACGGTCAGTGACCGATCAGACCTCGAATGACCATGGAATGAAATTTATTTTACGATTGAAACGTGATATAACGCAGGAAGACATGACGGAGATGTAGACAAAATTTTAGTATCTATTCGGTTTTTTCGTTTTTTTTTTTTTTTTTTTTGAGGGAATTTTACATGGTCTCATCCGAGCAAATTAGATTTAATAAAGATTGAGAAAAAGTTTCCTCCGTATTATATTAACAAAGTTTCACGGGTTAATTTCATAAATGAAGTCTTCGGAAGATTCTGGTGATGGTGAATTTTAAAACATGAAATTTGCTTTTGAAAATTTTAACGTATCCAAAGAGATCATCGATGTTAATTATGATTTTAATTCGTACTATTATAGTAAGCAATAATACCAATAATACTATTAATAGTAATAGTGCAATTAATACTATTGGTAGTAATAGTGCATTTAATAATATTAGTAGTAATGCTACTGATAGTACCACCGAAACTATCGAATTATGATCTTAATTCGTACTATTAGTAAGCAGTAATACCAATAATACTATCAATAGTAATAGTGGAAATAGAATTATTAACAGTAATAGTGCAAATAGTACTATTCATAGTAATAGTGGAAATAGAATTATTAACAGTAATAGTGCAAATAGTACTATTCATATTACTATTTAGTACTACTTAGTACATATAGTACTATTCATATTCATATTAGTAGTAATAGTGCAATTAATACTATTAGTAGTAATGGTACTGATAGGACCACCGAAACTATCGAATTATGATCTTAATTCGTACTATTAGTAAGCAGTAATACCAATAATACTATCAATAGTAATAGTGAAAATAGAATTATTAACAGTAATAGTTCAAATAGTACTATTCATAGTAATGGTGCAAATAGTACTATTAGTAGTAATAGTGAATTTAATACCATTTACTATTAAACAAATCTTGGTTCAGTAGCTTGCATTTGAAACTTAAATCGTTTTTCCATTCACCGAGCAAAGACATAATTTGTCACAAATTGATTTTGTTTTAATGTACCAAATATCTTACCGACCAAACTCCAGCTCACTAATATCGCAATTTCGCATATCCTTATTAATTTGGACAATATCATTAGTATGATTATTCAATAGAAATAAAAAATTGAATAATTTTCTGAACGATTTAAAGTTGCACGCTGATAGAAATGGGAGGATAAGTAGAATCAGACATTTGTGTAATCGGCTACGGGCGCTACACGTCCCGTGGCCAGTAGTGAAAAATACACGTTGCGGTCAGACGAGAGCGGCGTGAGGCGAGCGCACTGGATAAAGTAGAAAATTCTCATTGGTCAGACAATAAAGAGAGAGAGAGAGAGAGAGAGAGAGCGCGCGGCTTCACATCGCTCGCTCGTGCGTGTACCCAGTCAGTAGTAAAGGCACGCTCGTGGTCAGACTATCCACAACGAACGAGAGAGGGTATAAAATAAGCGCTTCCATATTATATAGCGTTAATAACCACAAGCAGCGAGTTTAACAGCCCGTATGCGATGAATTCTTTAGAAGACACATCTCTCGAGTTCCTCCCCTGGGATATTAACGCGTTCGTTACGATGGCTGATATAGGGCGTTGCACACAGCCGAGAGGAGAACAATTCTCTGTTCGTAACGAGATTATGGTATGAAAACAGTCAGCTCCTATATATGAGCGTGGGAAACCACTTGGTGGGACCATACGATTCTTCCGATATACGAGAACAAATACAACCCAAACATTTGTTAAATTCAAGCATGCGAATTTAACGAATTTATTTAACTTACACACAATTTTATGGAAGAGAAAATATTTAAAAAATTCTTTTTCAGTAATATGAAAAATGTTTTTATTTAAATTTAATATCTTTTCGTACAGAAATATCAAACTTTTAATTACAAATTGCATAATAATGAAAACATGGTTTTTTTTTTTTTTTTTTTCAATTCTATCGAAGGCTGGGAAGAAACTTTTAATGGATAACTGTTTGCGTAATGCTTCTCAAAGAGATTTCGATGGAATTGTGCGGGCAGTTGCTAACAGCTTTTTTTCTGCATTTCTTGGTCTATATAGTTTCGATGAACAAAGTTCACTGTTTTGGCTACGCAGTAACTTAAACAAATATTGGCTTGGAGAGAAAACGCGAGTGCCTCTCTCTCCTCCCTCACTCTCTTTTACTGGCTTCTTTGTCCCTTTTCTTTACTAGCAAAACCAGCAAAAGCAGTCGAAGCTCTCTCGCATCATGCGTTTTATTTTTGTAAACAGACGAACTTTGTACCAGAGACATTTGCGATGAGAAATCTCATTATTTGCAACGAGAATAAGAATCGAGAGTGGAGTAAAGGTAAACAGAATTTTTCTTTTTCTTACCGTTCTGAGCCGAGGATTCTTTTTGGCTCAGTGCAAAGTAGCCTCGAAAATGTGGAAATAATCCCGTGAAAATTATTATCCAATCACTGACATCGTCGAGCTCCTTGTTCCACTCCCACAACGCGTATCTGCCTATCTCATTTCCGTTACAGAACCAAATTGCTCAAATTCTTGGAATTACAAAATAATTATTCATGAATAAATAATTCAATTACTTTTGGCTTTAGCTACGTTGATGGAAATTTTTATTTTCGTCACAAAAATGTTTGTACAAAAATTATAAGATAAAAAAAAAAAATTATAACCCTAATAATACCGGCTAAAATATCACTTGACGTTATCGAAAAGGATCGATAGTGGAATTTCAATGATTGGCGAATCACTGACGCGAGAAAAATTCGAGAGTGTGCATGCACGTTAAGACGACAGCGACTAGTGGTAGACTGGAGATATGCCGAGAGGCAGACATTTGAGAGCAGCGGTGGGCTAAGCTTCGAGAATAGTTTTGCAGCTTTGTGTGCCACGTTTTAGTCCAAGCTGGCTGAGAGCTTGAGCGGAAAGCGAACAATCCAGGGAGAAAGAGAGAGAGAGAGAGAGGGTGACCGAAAAGAAAGAGAAAATGTTAAAGAGAAAGAGAGGGAGAGATCGAGACCGAACCACAACTGGATCTATTTGTAGTTGTCCGCGTCGCGAAACGGACGTGGCCTCATATCATCATCGCAGTTACACCAAACTCGTGGAGCTTAATTTGCTATAACTATCAACAACATACTTCGCCAACGACCATCCACTTTGTGCGTGTGTCCTACTTTTCCGTCATTATATATATATATACATAAGAAATTTCAATGGTCATAACGATTTTTCGGTCTCGGCTATACATTTAATGGTTTACGAGACAATTTTTATCGTCATGAAGACGATAAAAGTATCAACGTGGATAATCGTAACATTTTTTGTATAAATCATTAATTTTATTGTCCGAGCTAAATGTAACGATATATACGTTCACAGTTATACTTTTGCTTCAAATTAAAAATTGCTCCTTCTTACCGCGATAGAAAAACCTTATTTTGTAATTACTGTTTGGCTAATATCAATTTATATTTTAATGAACTAAATCTTTGTTCGCTATAAAAATAGTATTAACATTTTTTGTCACAATCATTGAAGTTTTTCTCGATGTGTATAAGCTACAGTATTAATTTAAAAAAAGTTACTTCTATGAGTTTGAATATTTGACGATTTTATAACGAAAATTAAAGATAAACTCAATGCTCCATTGAGTTTAACTTTGGTTGTACCCACGATAAATATTTTCTCGTTCTTTTCGCTGATGAAATAAAGTCTCATTCCGGTATTTTTTTCTTTTTTTTTCTTAATCGTTTTCTCTTACCTTGTTCGACTTCCGCGTTGATGTGAATGGTCCTTAGTCTGAGTTCCTCGTTCTCGTAAATCATCCCTCTGGAGGACTTTCGATCGAGTTTTCTGTTCGGCTTGACGCTCACGTCTCTCCTTCGCGCCCTGAGCATTCCTGCACCACCAACGCTAACTCCGGCCCCTGCCATGATATATTTCTATCTGTCTCTCTCTGTTTCTTACATAAATATATATATACGTGAACTAAGAGAGTCCTGATGCGCGGTCGGCCAACCCCAACGTATACTATCTAAGTTTTTCTTGGTCCTTCAATCTTCACGTGTTAGTTTTCTTCGACGTCCTCGTCGTCGTCGACGACGACGTCTTGGTAACCACTCGAGAAATATTCGATAACGTCTGCTGCTTTTACGGCGCAATGATACTCGGCCGTTTTCTGCTTCTTCTTCCTCTTCTCCCTCTTCTCCCTCTTTTCCCTCTTCTCCCTCTTCCTCTTTTCCTTCGTCTTTCTTCTTCTTCTCCTTCCACGCTTCCTCGAATTTGTCTTTTTTTTCTTCTCTTCTCTTCTCTTTTCTCTTTATGTCGTAATGCATTGCTCTCTTCACTTGACCAAGCTGACACTTCCGGTCGTTCTCGCCTCCCTTTTTCCTCCGACACACTTTAACTAGCCCCAAGAACTTCCGATTTGAGGATTTTACGAACACTTTAACGTTGCATTGACGCTGCTTCACGTTCTCATGAATCTTTCTCGTGTTCTCGGACAACGCCACCGGGACACAACCAAATGCTCACTATCTGCATTCGAGTCTCATTTTTCAAGGTGAAACAATAAGCACGGCATCCGCACGTTTAGCATATTTTCCAAAGCTCTCGCGGATAAGTCGCGCTAGCAATTTGCTCGTTTCCCATTCGTCAGACTTTTATCAGCAAAAATACCGCTCTGACTCTTTTCTCGATGATAATCGAGATCGCAGATCTCAGAAGAAAAAAATCTCTTTCAATTCAATTCGTTCATTAATTTATTTATATTCTATTAATTTATTTTGCAACTCCTTTTCTTTTCCGGATTTTTGCCACTTTCATTTCTCGTTTACTTTCCGATCAATTTTGTCACCGGGACACAACCAAACACGCACTATCTGCATTCGAGTCTCATTTTTCAAGGTGAAACAATAAGCAAGGCATCCGCACGTTTAGCATATTTTCCAAAGCTCTCGCGGATAAGTCGCGCTAGCAATTTGCTCGTTTCCCATTCGTCAGACTTTTATCAGCAAAAATATCGCTCTGACTCTTTTCTCGATGATAATCGAGATCGCAGATCTCAGAAGAGAAAATTCTCTTTCAATTCAATTCATTCATTAATTTATTTATATTCTATTAATTTATTTTGCAACTCCTTTCTTTTCCGGATTTTTGCCACTTTCATTTCTCGTTTACTTTTCGATCAATTTTGTCCAAGTATATTATATATATATATACACTCAAAGAGGTACAATGTTTTACCTCGAATTTATTGCACAACACTCCCGAGTCTTTTACTTGTAAATTCTTCTCACCATCCACCCAAGCTTCGGAGCTTAATCTTCGCTCCTCGTTTATTTATCAGCTGGTATATATTTTCCACCTGCTCCTCCCCCTTTGAGTAATGTATACATACCTGGTAGGTTTTTGTGAGCGCGTAACTCACGTTTATTTATTTTCAATTTTTTACCTTCGTCCTTCCGTCCCTCCCTATTTTTCCTTTATATTAATGGAATATTCTCTATGACGTGGCTTTTTTTCTTGCACGTGGGAAATTTTTCTTTCCTTGCGCAAAATCCGAGGCGTAACGAGGCAAGACAACCCAAGCTATTAATTTTCATCAGTTTTTATTTTCTCTGATTTCTTTTCTTTTTTTTTTTGCATAGCCCTGTTTTTTTTTTACATCTCTTCCTCCTACTCTCCGTTTTTCTTCTGTGTAGCTTCAAACACTTTGGTAGCTATTTAGTCGATACGTCAGCAGCTTTGCCAGGAGCCATTTATTATTTATGTATTCATTTTCACCGTGAGAAAGATTAGTTTGGCTGAAAAATAAATCGCTTAATGAAGATTTTTTTGCAAGCTTCTCGAATCAATCGAACTCTCACTTACTTTTCTTTTCTTCCTGGCATCTCTTGGCGCGTCTGTTTGGTGAATTATATTATCATTTTTACGACTTTCCGTGAAATCCTCGATAAATAACAACAAGGGCTTCTTCTTCTTCGTCTGCTTCTTTTGCCTCCTTTCTCGTTTTTTTTTCTTTCTTCTAGCAGTGAGTGCAGCGAACAGGCGCGGAGTTTAATTAATTTCTCGAAGCGGTGAGTTCGCGCGGGCCGTTCGCCTCGGAGAGCACACGCTAGGCATAAGATCCTCTCTTTTTCTCTTTATCTCTCTGTGTTGCGCTCTCTCTCTCGTACTTTTATCCACGATGGTTTTCTCCACTTTTGTTGCAAGCACCTCTATACTACTCGACTTCGTCTCCTCCTCTGACGGTTTCGTAGACACACTGGGGCAAAATCTATTTACTGAGAGGTAGTGTACATATATATATATATATATACGTATATATATATATAGACTCTCCTGCACCTTTTACATCGTTATATATAGGTATCCATTTATTTTTTTAAGCATATAGCTATATATTTATTTAGGTATGTCGTTTTTTGGTCTTGTTCTTGTTGAGAGAAATGGGCGTGTGCCGGGCAAACGAACGCGATACATGCACGCGATTCTTTTCTCTCTTTTCTATGAGATATATACGAACGACAACGAGAACGACGAAGAATCTTCCGATACCGAGTGTATCTTGGCTGATTTATTTAGTTGCCCTCGAAGGCCCCACCTCCGCCACCTTTTCCCTCGCTCGTTTTTGCCCCGGTGAAGGATTTACCCGCGAGTCTTCTTTCTCGATTGTAGACTAGAGTTTTCTTCTTCTTTCCCTGGTTCTCTCGTTATCCTCCTTTCCTCATGCACAAAGCTCGCAGATGGAGCTTCGCCGTCTCACCCCACACGGTTTGAACCTCGGTCTTGATCAGCTCGTCTGGTCATCTGGAACAAAACGAAACGAAAAGGTGAAATGGTATATATATATAACAAGAATTCGCATTCCAGTTGCTGAATATTGTGCTCGTGAATAATTCCTGCACTTTTTTTTTTTTTCGTTTTACAAAATAAAATATATATTTTAGACTACTAATAACAAAAATTTCAGTTTTCTTTATTTTGCCATAGCTTATTTAATAATAAATTAATTGTTGTTCAATTTTTATTGCAAACAAATTTTTCTATCTTCATTGCATATTTTATATCATAGAAAATCTTATCCTGCATGAAAAAGTTTTTACTCTTCACTGAGAGAAAAGATTTGTTGAAGCAAATAAAATTGAGTTGTCCGGACTAAACCCTGCTGTCACGGGCTGCCACAAGATTATTATTCAGTTAGTAGAACAACATGGTTTTGTTGGTTGGAAAAATGGCACATACTTGACTCAACAAAATACTATTTTGAATCAACTGAAATGGAATTTCAAGGAAAAAATTAATCCGTCGATAGAAATAAATAGATTCAGTTCTTCATATATATATTATCTTGCACTGAATACATATTTAGTTCTTATATCGATTTAAAACGAAATAATAGAGTGTTCAATCAGCATTATATTTATTGCACTCAACTGAATTTATAATTTCTTCAACTCAATCATGTATAGAAACGACCAAGTAGTCTTTCCCGTAGAATGGATAATGAGTATATGTAACACCACATGGCGTCCAACGAACCCAATATTTAGTTGCATTGATGCATAAGTACTGTAGAACGAATTTTGTATTTATTTAACATAACGCAATATCCTGTTGCAAGCGTACAATTACATTAATTACTGCTAAAACCTACCAGTAAAATTATAATAATGACTTTATGACGTGAAAAATAATGAAGTAACAATATAAAAAAAAAAAAAAAACGAAAAAAATCATACAATCACGTACAATCAATTTACCTACGTTTACGGAGACGGGGACTTGGATTTGAACTATCTGCCTTAAGGCTACCTACACCTAATACCTACCTAATACGGACACGCTATCGAACGTGATTTATCTTATTCAAAATCTCATGTATGTTTCATCAAGGGGTTACAAGTCAACATTTCAATCACATATAATCATACGCATATATTAATATTTTAATTCAATGAAGATTTTTCGGCATCGGAAAATAAAAAATGGTAATTCAACTAAGGATAAATGAAGGAATTGCAAGTAAAAATTTTGAGATACCTCGAGAACAGTAAAAGACCTACCTATATCTGTATTTTGCATCAAACATGGTGCATTATACTTCGTTTTATATATGTATATATATACCACGGTCTTACATACAGGTCTTGAAACGACGATGGTGGGGGTAGGTCGGTTTATGGAATAGATTTCAGCCTCGAAATTTTATATACATATATATATATATATAATTTCCAGGCCTCAGCTTGCATATATTATATTTCATCCGTCATGTTTGAATGGTGTGCGTGCGGATGTCAAGCAATGCATCCTGGCAGAGCAAAACGATGAAGCTCCGAATAACCGCGAGAGTATATATATATATATATATATATATATATATATATATATATATATATATATATATATATATATATATACATATATGAATAGCTAATTAACGAATTCAAAGAGATGAAAAATATGTTGTCTTCTCTGTGAAACGTTCAATCGTTCTCTCGTGGGGAGATAGAAAGACGAAAGGGGAGAAAGAGCTAGGAAGAGTTAATTTTGCGATGAAATATCATATTTGCACGAGAAAAAAAAGTATCAAGGGGGTAATTGCCGGGTCGTAAAAATTATATAGGCTGTAAAATATATTGTAGCTTTAATACCTCGCACGCGGTGTGCAGGCAGAGGCGAAAGTCTTATTAATTGTTTCGTGAATAGAAGCAACGAGGGAAATCTCTCGTTAAAGTGATGTGGAATATGTTGACTATCGTTCTCTCTCCCTCCGCCATGAGTGCCGATGGCGCTATCTCTTTCACTTGGTCAGGTTCCAGCCTATTTCAGATCGCCTTAAGGTATGCTACATGTGCTCGGTGTGTCTCTCTTGCTCCTCTATGACCGCCAATCGCGATATCTCTCTCGCTACTTCCGCAAGCTCCAGCCTATTTCAGATCGCCTTAAAGCGATGTGAAACATATTATCTGTACAGTCTCTCTCTCCCTCCGCCATGAGATCGACCTAGCAATAGTATCTATTGGGCATTATCACCTTAAAAGTATGAAGTAATTTCCACGTAAAAATGAGAAAAATTTTCTCACTGTACTCGATGAGTAGAAAAGTGAACGAGTTCCGTCTGTTTTCCGTGCACAACAATCTCTTTACTTGGAATTCTTTAACTGTTTAATTGGAATTTATGAACATTTTAACAAATTGGTTTTTGCCAAACGAAATTTTGTCATTGGTAGATTTATATGAAATACGTATAAGATATATTCATAATTGATTTTTTAATGATAAAAATTAATTTGAATGTAAAATCACGAACGGCAGTTATATTTTGAGAATAATCCTTCAAGTTTTGTTATAGTCTCTCATGACAACTTACCAATCTTCTTAGAATTTAAATTGTCGACGTTTTTAATCGCTATATTTTTCTAACTGAAAATATGCAGATTGTTCTTCTTCATTTTCGGAAAAGTTGCTATTTATTTACCCCACTGAATGCAAATCAAAAGATAAACATTTTAATATTTAAATGCCAGAAAATTTCGTTTCAGCTGATTTGCGTCGTCCATTTTCTTCAGAAACTTTGGGCATCGGTGCTTGGGGAGAAGAAAAAAAAGAAAAAAAAAGAGAACAAGAGCGCGTTTAAGATGCTGAGCAATTATGAATTTATATATATATATATACATGTATAAAAAGGTAATACATATTCCAGTATATAACGTTTTATGTACAGAACTGGCTTTTGGCCTCGACTCGTATACACCCGGTACTTGCTTTGCCTTTGTGCTAAACTCCTAATAAGTTTTCCCAAGGGGGAGGGGAAGATGGTCGAAGGCGAGCGTCTGGGTGAAAAACTTTCGACTCGTTAAGGGGTGAGCCACATTTCCATGAAGTTTATCAAAATTTCACTGGATTCACCAGAGTCGGAGAGTTTTCCATATTTCTCACAACACGAGAGAGTCTCGTCGGATGTCGAAGCGCCCTGATTTTCTTGTAAACGAATGATAATTGTAAATGCCCTCTTCACCACGAAAGACGTAACGATAAAACGCACGATAAAAGTAACGAAAAAAAGTAATCACTCTGACCTTTTCCCCTGATAGACACGAAACGAAAAATCATTCAACCTAAATTTTTTAACAAAATAATTCATAATCAGTGTCTTAAATTATTCTTAACCTTTCTAAAAAACTTACGGCTTTAAATTACTTTTATATTATTATTGATAATTTAATTTTTATGAAAATTATTGTTATTTAAATGGGGCCCACAGCTGCTCTTGAATTCACAAATAGATTGTAATTTCCATTCTAATTCGGTCCCGAAAATTTTCCCCGCGGAAATCGCGATCGTTCACGATGAAACGCACACAAACAAAAACGTTGATTCTAGACCTCGAGCGATTAAAAAGCTTCGATATAGCGCGTAATACCGAGAATCATCGTGAGCCGATGCGTTCTAAATCCGAGACTGTTCGGATGCGAGTTGTGAGTTGCGAGAGAAAAAGAGAGAGAGAGAGAGAGAGATCTTGGCAATTCGATTAACGACAATTTGTTAACAATGTTCTCACAGCTGCTTTTTTATAGCTGCATGTAGAGAAAGACAATTGAATCGTAAGATTCTTTAACTGACGTTTAAAATCTTCATTGCGATGTTTGCAAAATTTTTACACACTGGTACAATTCACTAATGTATTTATACATGAAATTCTATTCGCGTTATAAACCTTGAAATTCAGTATGAGACTCTATCGACATTCGAATCGAAAAATAGCATCGAATCTGGTTGTGGAGAAACAAAATCGTGACTGGCTCGAAATTAACAAAAAGAATTGCCATAACTCGAACCGGAAACTTTAGATGGAGAGTATGGTCGATTGCGATTAACCATTTTCTGCGTATGCGCGTGTATGTTGATCGAGTACATACACGCGTGTATAAATCGATTATCGTCGAGTTGGTGGGTACGAAATTTTTACGATTTCCGCTCGGGTACTTTGGTCCATGCGGCAATATAGACGATCAGTACGGCGTATAAACGATACAGTATGAATCCCCATAACTTCACATTTGTGCCCCCCAAGTCTTACCCACAAGTCACTGTTCTAATATTTTACTTCTTCCTCGTACATACCTGCCACGTCTACTCGAGTGTAACGCCCTGGTACGACGTTCAGAGTGGTAGAGACGAACGGTAGAGGCAGTTAAAATGTGCACATCGGTATCTGTAACAATGAGTTAAATTTTGCGATCGATTATTAAATGAGAAGTTAAATTGTAGGAACTTTGACTGTATATGTATATAAATATATATATATGTTGCCCCATTTCCCGAGTATACTATAGATACCTATAAACTGAAACACCGATCGAGGTGAAGGGAGCGCAGTGTGCTCTGTGCATTCTGGACTTTCGCCATTCGACGACGAAAGCCAGACGCCCAGCGACCATCCCCCTCCCTCCTCTCTCTCTCTTTCTCTCTCTGTGCCGCACCGGCTGCAGGGGTTTCTTCTGCTGATGGGGCATTTATGATAAGCCAAGCGCGTCCCTCTGCTCTCTGCACATACACGCAAACTCACACCCGGCATCCGGCGGAAGATCGTTCGGCAAGTCTTGCTTATCAAGGCCGTTAGTTACCTAACTCGTCGACTTCGCTGGTACTCTCGTATCTGCATAAGCATCGAACGCGGAAACTCGATCGTGGAAAAGATTATTAGTGCTTAATATTTTAATGACTTTTTTTGTAATTCTTATTGAATTTATTTTTAATAAGATCGTTGCAAAATAATAATGATAAGAATAATTAGTCATAATAATTCTAACGTTTATAGTATAATTCGAAAAATATGTGCAGAGATAGGAGCGACACAATAGTGATCTTTGTATAATATATATACAATATATAGGTAGGTCATATAGGTTTTATTCCCATGTATATATTAGATTCTTCCCCATTTTACATAATCCATCCCAAATCTCTCCCGTGCAGTAGCACAGCCCGACTTTCTACCTCTCCATACTGTATCGCAATTGTCAAGGGTACAGAGAAACTGTGGAAAACCTGTGTCGATACAGTCGGTGCCGACCTGAGTCCCCGGTAGCGAGTAAACTCAAGAATGACCACCAGAGGCGCTTAGGGCAACACCGACCTCTAACCTACCACTGTGAGGTATTTTGGGCCGCTAGGTGAGGCCCTGAACCACCGGGATTACAGAAAACTGAAAAATATTCCTTCGTGTCGGCTGGGATAGAACTCGGGCCTCATCCACAAAGCCAGAGTGACTCTCCCTTTCATATATATATACAATAAATTTGATCTGACTCAAATTAAATTGCACTCCTCTTTCTCAATTTCTGTGAGTTAATTTTTCCAAGATATCATGCCACATAATTGCATTGAAGAATGGAGACAATTTACAAATATCTCACTGTATCTCCCAGTCTCGAAGTTTCTCGCTCGTCCGAAGTTGGAGCGGAAAGCTTTGGCAATGAGTTTGTTGGTGGGCTTTCAGCGACGCTGCAACGGAGAATTGATCGCGTGTTCTCTCGCTTTGTATATATAAACTATAGAGACGAGCACAGAACGTATCCTAAAGAGCTTACAGAATCTCCGTGTAGCAAAGGAGATACTGGCCGGAAGTTGTCGAGCTGGGAGAGTTCCGTCTTGCACTTCGGTTCGACCGCAACATATCGATGTGAAGCGCCCTCTCCATGGCTCGATCGCCAACTGCTGCTGGCATTATCTATCGCAGAAACTATACAGTTATAGTATCGACACAATAAATATGTGTGTGTGTGTGTCTGTGTATAGCGCTATGGGAATGGAAGGACAGAGAAGGATCGGGCAAAGATCCCAAAAGTTTTGCATCCAGGCCGGAAGTTGCCTAATCTTCGTTCTCACTAGGGGTCTCTCGCAAACTCTAAACACGGCTAAGCCTCTGAATAGGGGTTGGTATGAGAAAGGAGGGCGTGTTGCAGAAGCAATAGCAATCGATCGGTGCTTCTTCCTCTCTCTCTCTATCTTTTACTCTTCCTCCTACACCCCTTAAATCCTGGTCTGTTCCGCGAGAAGTCGAAGTGCGCGGGATCGGAAACCGCGATTAATTCTATTCAAGGGAAACGTTGCCTGCCTAATTGGGACTCCCGCGAGCAACTCTGTCTGTGTGTCTCTCTCTCTCTCTCTCTCTCTCTCTCTTTCTCTATGGAACGGGGTTTCTCTCATTTCTCTATATTCAAGTACCATCTATATGAACTGGAGCGGAATTGACACGTGAATCCACGAAAGCGAATTTATGCGAGTCACTGATAAGGCTATTCATGAAACGTTTGACAAAAGTTGATTTTTGTCGGTTTCCAGAGATTACATAGAATGGAGTTTGTTAGAGGGTAAATTTTAGAGTTTCCACTATGAGGGTTAAATAATAAAAATAAATCTTTTTTTTCACCTTTTAAAATGAAATTTCTTAGTTTTCGACAAAATATCGGCGTGATTGGATAAGGTCTCATAAATTTTTAAAGAAGATCAAATTCATCACTTTTACCTTGCTTACTTGGCTAATAGATTTATTTGCAGTGTTTTGAAAACACCGGATGTACATTCTTGGAGAATTCCTTTTGGTTAATTTAACACTAGAACTACCAGACCAGCCAAAATGACTGGTTTTACAATTTTATTTAAAAATTCCCACTTCATGTTACATTTATTCCCCGCAATGATGTAATGACTATTAAAGCGACAACTAAAGGAGTAATATAATGAATTTTATTTTTGTTTTATTCATTCAAAATCAAATTAATTTTGTATCATGGCTACTTATACCAATAGCAGACCTCGGTAATTCTAGTGTTAAATATCATATAAACTTTATGAAAAATTTAGAATATATCACAGCTTCATAAATCATGCGTAGATTGACAGCTTAAACGATTTTACAGAAAAAAATAAAAGCACACAGCAGAAACTCAACGAAGTTTAACTTTGCTGAACTTTGCATTTCATCGAAAAGTAAAGTTTTAGCCATTTCAGTGAAGAATCTTTTTAGCTAAGATGAAAAATAGTTGTTGATATTCAAAAATTTCGTTTAAGGATCTACGTCGATGATATTTTTTTAATCGACTGTCTCAAAAATCCGACAATTTCTATCGAGACTCCCCTTTGTCTGATGTATTTCTGGTATTAAACAAGCTATTACTAATGGTAAAGAATGTGTTTTGTAGCTGGGAATGCAGGGTGTAAAAAATGTGTTTTGTAGCCTTATGCTTCGATAAAACACATTTGTTACTGTTACTAATGGCTTATTTTCTTTTCTCATTATGATTGATATCCGTATAATTCTTTGTGTCATTTCATGTAACATTTAATTATTCGCTTCGAGTTTTCCTTAATTGATGTTCATCTGTTATAATACTAATCATTCGTTCCATTCTGTCGTGTTTTTTGTTTCTTTTTTTTCTTTCTTCGTATAATTGATATCTGCGCGTGGGATTGCTTAGACGAATTCCATGTGGCAAAATAATAATGATTCCGCACGAATTCCACACTCGCAAACGCAAAGTTCTTTCGACAAAAATAACCCCACCGTTTTGGCTTCCCTCTCCATACGAATACATGTCAGTGGGATATATCGTAAACATAATCTCGTGTGCGCACGGATGTTCCCGTTGACTCTTGAATCTTTCTGCTCGGTTTAGTTGGCCCATCACGTCTCTCTTCCTCTCTCTCTCTCTCTTTCTCTCTCTTGGCGCACATAGACGAACAGTCGTCTGTGGACCTTTGCGTCTCATTCCGATCTCATTCACTTGCTGTCTGACTATATATTCTGCCATATATATATATATATATATAAAGTACGAACTACGAGTACAAATGCCTAAACGCAATTCCTACGTACGAAGGGTAGAATTCGTGGGTTTAGAATTCTACAGGGATCGAGATGCAGAGTGAGATACGACGATGAGAGTCTTCGAATTCTACCGTGTCGAATAGTCTCTCTCTCTCTCTTCCTCGTGGCGGAGATGAGAGCTTTTCCGGACGAGAGCAATCGGGCCACTTTGCTGACGGAAACCTCTCGCACCGTCCCCTTAAGCGGAAGTTAATCGATCTCGTGTTCTCTCACCCTAATTGTTCAGTCACTCAAACACGACTTTTACGATAAGCCATTTATAAATTCGACGTTCACCAGCTAACTAACAAATCTCGACTAGGGTCTATGAGATCTAAGAGTATTTCGAATAATTTTTTTTTCAATGTAATCAATATTTCTCGAATGATTGACAACCCTGATAAATATGCTGAAGAAAAAATAATTCCTCTTTGTCATTTTTTTCATCATACGATAGTAGACACTTTTTATCATTTATTTTAATTAAAATTATTTTACTCAATGATGTTCAAAAATAAATTTTATTCAAGCCCCATTAAATCAATTTATCTTGACAGGCAAGTAATTTACCATTGTCCAATTTAATTATCCAGATTCACTCAAACTTTTCAAACACCTCGCAATTGATTGGTGAAAATACGCTTGAAGTAAACGAAAAAAATAATCTAATAATATATTCTCGAGAATTTACGAGGCGAAATAAAATAAAAACTGAGAGGTACGAAGGAAAAAGCTTTTTGCTTCCTACCTCTCATTTTTTATTTTTAAAAGTATCAGACAAACAAGTTTGTTGCTTTCAAGATTGTTACATATATATATATATATATATATATATATATATGTCTACAATTGAAAGAAGAGCGAGGCGAGAGACGAGGGATACATTTGAAAGAAATTTCCGAGGCGAGACGCGAAAATGCCTTAAAATTTTACCGACGAAAGATGGAAGAGCATTGTTCGGTCCGTTTTGCCGTTGGGTTCCAGTCCAGCCGGTGGCATACTTTGTCGACACTCCCTCCCCTTTCCCCCCTCACTCCTCCCGCCGTCACCCCGCACTCGCTAACAAAGGAGAGCGTCGTTCCATTAATAGATGCTCCCGTGCCAGAGAAGATAGCGAAATGCATCTCCGGAAAACGCCTCATGCTTTTCCTTCGTCTTTTCCTGTTTTTCTTCCCTCTTTCTGTATACATTATATATATATATACAAGTACACAGATATGTATACGCTACACTGTATATGAAAAAGAAAATTAAACGTAATGCGAAATAACGTGGCAGCCCAGAGAGAGAGAGAGAGAGAGAGAGCACCGACAAAAAGCTGCCGGGCTGTCAGCTTCTCGTCTCGCGAAAGTAATTTCCTCTGCGCCAAGCGCTACCTAAACTATCTCCCTCTCTCAGGTCTCGTTGCGAGATCCTGCTTCTAACAATTTTTTTCACGCGATAAGAAGCTTCTCACGCATAGCTAGAGGGTTCCGAGGGTAGTTGCACATGGAAAAAAATGTTTTGACAGGAAATTCATTGGTTCGCGTAACTAATAATAATGAATTCCAACTTAGCCTATACAGCAAATCAGTATGATCGCTACTTCAGTAAAATCATTTACTAGAACAGCAAACCAATGCCGAAATGAACTTACAAATAAAATTTGGTAGCCTAGAAAATGGTTCATTAGCTGTCAGTATTTTAGCAAAATCTTTTGATAGAATAACAAAATTTTTGCTATTTTAGCAAAAACATTTCTTTCCGTGCAACTGTGGATTTATAGGGAGAAAAAAAACTCGTTCTATGTAACGGAGTCATTTTTCACGAACGTGCTATGTATTTCTCGTTCACGCTCCATTTTCATCGTGAAATCGCGAATTTCGCGAGGGGAGTTTACTGGGAAGTCAGTGCGGCTGGTAATTCTTCGAAGGCGAATGTTACTTGTGTAACAACAAACTTTGTGTAACAAAGTAACGATATTAAGAAATACTTTGAAAAAGTTATTTTCTCTCACAATCAATCACAAACTCATCGATCCTCGAAACGTTTGCGTATGTAATGCCATTACAACTCATGCAAACGATTTTTTCCCCCCTAAATCGAATTGTGAGTACGCAAATTATGAATTTAAAAAAAGTTGCATAAATTATCGTATTAATTGTCAAGAACCTGCTATCGAAAATTCTGCATGTTTAGGGTGGAATTAATATTTTTATGATATGTAATGACCAAATTAATTTTTACAGGGTTATTAAAAAAATATTATAAATTAGGGAGAAGCCATGGTAGCAAATTTTTCTTATAATTATCCAAAAAAAAAAGCTACAATTTATATTCTCCCACAATAATTATTCATAGCTTTATCACAAACATAATTTTGTTTTCTGAACTCTCAAAGCCATTCCTTGGTCCCGACAAAATGCTATCTTTATCATCAGCCAATGTACCAATTTATCTCACACAGATAACGCCTCTTTGGCGCTCGGTTCTCAAATGACGTCGAATAAACGTAATCACACACGCCAAGAAAACTGATCGACGATTATTATCATCCATCCAACGAGAATCTTTGCCTCTCGCAGCAATTCGAGCTCGTTCTTGCGCTAAGAAATTTTTCTTCTTTATCAAGCCAAACCCTCCTGCCCTTCCTCGCCGTTCTTCTCGTAGATCCCTCAGCACTGGATTCTCCACAATCTTTCTCACTCTCCTTTGTGAAGTGATTTATTTCCCCTAGTATTTCACGGGCACCCGTTACACACACCGTGAAGTAAAACACGCGCGCGTTCTCGCCTGAGCAATCCTTTCCTCCGAAGCTCTGCAGAAGCCCCTATACGAGCGAACTTCCTCCTCATCTGAACGTCTCGTTTCCACTTCGCTCTGTTCTTTTTCTTTTATTTTTTTATTTTTTTTTATTTTTAACGGAGCCTGAGCGACTGGACCGGCCTCGCTTTGCCTCACCCACGACTTGTGCGATTCATCCCCCAACGTATATTTCACGCACACCCGTCACAGAAGGGTTCATATATATATATATATCATACATATATGAAAAATGTGGATTTTTTAGCGTACGTACGCGCGTCTATATATGTTTCAAAAACGACGAACCCCTTTTACCTTCACCACTGGGTGAGAACTCCCGAGCTCACGAGAACCCAGCAAAATCTTTTGTGAACTCCTCCGAAAAGCTCTTGAGAGCGGTTCGCGTGCACTTGATTTTTCTTTCTCTCGTTTCTTATTTTATTTTTCGCGAATCTCTCACTCTGCCCCTCGTATATACAGCAGAGTTACGAACTGAACGGGGCGTTGTGGGGTATCGGGAAAAAGTGGATTTATTTATAAGAAAATTTATTTGAATCAAAAATAGTTTATTTGCATTTAACGAAAGTCATCAAGCGACGGCGGCCGAACGTAAAATTTTCACTGACAGCCTCTTTTCTAATTAAAAAATATTTCCAAATGGATTACGTCGAAAATGATTGATGTGCAATATTTTTATGCTAAACCATCGACCAAACAATATCTCGATCCCTTTGACGTATGTGAAGAGTGACTCAGATTTATCAAAATTGGTTCTGAAAACTCGATAAGCAATTGAATTATTAAGGATGGGATGGTGCAGACTTATCTCTTGCCTTTTCATAATCATCCACAAAAGATAATTATTTCTACGTTTTGAAAGCTCATCGAATATCTGAACTTTCAGATACGTAAAATATTTCACATAACTCGGGGAAACTCGGGGTAATAACGGAAGTATCAAGCGATTTTTCCCCTTTCCCATGATGAAATACGCGCGACTAGGATGAGAAAAATGCATCTTTTTACGTCGTCTGTGTTCTTCCGATTTTAGGTTGGCTTCTTTTAATTTTTTAGCTCAGATGATCCATGCACAAGGTATCTTACTGAAAATTGAGTTGGTCACGTGCTCTTGATGGCTCTTAAACAATATTTGTTTGGGTACAGATTGAGCTATTTTGGGCTTGGCCACATTTCACTTAATTTAATGAAATTTTATTCGAAAGAATCATAATTCTATACATCTAATTAAAGTAATTGTAATTAAATATTTGCCACACTGATAATTGATCAATTTGCCGAAAAAGAAGATTTCATTCGATTCGTTTTTTTTTCTTTCTATGAATAAATTTTGTTTAAATCAAGTACATTTATTTTTCTTCGTATCCCAAATAAATTCTACACACGAGTATCTTCAAAACTCCGTGGCTCTTTTTACGTCTCATCTTTTAAGATGTGAATCATCAATCGGGTATTTTTTTTATTTATTCGACTCCTTGACCATCGGCCAATTCCACGATATCTTCATTCCTTTCAACCCCCTTCAAGCTCGTGACTCTGGCCTTTTCAAAGATCAATCCCAAGACGATGATAGGAGAAAGTTCAAGAGGCCACTAGACTTCACGCCTGGTGGGGATTTACACACGTATAAAACGGAAACACAAGTGAATCATCATGTCGGCGAATTTCGCACGAGTGTACCGCAACACAGAAAGAAAGGGAGGGAGAGAGAAAAAGAGAGCACCAAAACGATGACACGTGTGTACCATGCATTGTGAACATACACCCACGTGCAACGAGCATGCAAAATTTCCATGTGCTTAAAGGAATTAAAAACATTTTTTTTTCAAGTCTTTCTTAACTACGTTAAATCAACCCCTAATAAATAATTGAAATTAACCAATAAATAAAATTCCAGCTATTCATTGCAGAGGGATGAGAGAAATGTATACTGTAATTTTCACTAAATTAGCAAAAGTATTTTTCACCTACTTGCAAAACATCCCTGAATAACTATTGGAATAAATAAGTGAATAAATTGAGAGCTCAACTTTGCAGGGGGATGACATTAATGTATATGCAGAGAAATTAGCAGGAGGATTTTTCAATTGAATTTAATGAATATGCAATAAATCATTGAAAGAAATGAATAACTATTGAATGACCATTGTCAGAAGAATGAGTGAAATTTATTTAATATCTACAATTTGGAAAATTGGCAAAAAATGTTTAAGCCAAATTAAATCAACCCTTAATAAATTACTGAAATGAATGAAGAAGTTTCGAATGAATCTTCTCAAAAGAGACGAGAATATCATATACCCTAAAATTCCTCTTGGCTTCCTACACCTTATGCAAAACCGGAAGCGTCAGTTCACGTGTACGTCGCAGCGTCTCTCGAAATTTATTTGTTAGCTCAAAAATATTTTTAGTTAAAATCAAATCAACCCCCTAAAAAATTATTTCGAGGCACCCATTATCACAGAGATATGAAAGGAACTCATATATATAGTAAAAAATTCTTTCGCATGTTACACCATGAACCGGAAGTGGCCTGTCTACCTCGCGTGTACCGTTGCACTCGATTCTCTCTCTTGCCCTCTCCGCCTCTTTGTCATCCTCTCTCGACCCTCGACCTTTTTCCCTCTTGGTCGGCTAGCTTCGTCGTCGTTTTTACCACCGCACTCTCAGAACTCACACTCGCTAAAACCCTTGAGTTAAATTTTTTTTTATCTCTTTTTTTTTTTTAATATATATTTTTTGTTTATTTCGCATCTTGTCTCGCGGCGGCAAAAGGTCGCTCTGTTTCGCGTCACTGATCGGAAAGCACGGAAAAATCCTCACGGGGTTACCAATTTGGCGGCACACACACGGTTTGAGCTGGTCGGCATAACTGCGTTCGAGAGGAGACCACTCACTCCCGGAGTCCGAGCGACTCTTTCTCTCTCTCTCTCTATCGCGCTGCTCTCTTTCTCGCTCATTCCTCAGCAACAACCCTCCTCTTCCCGCTCCAACATTAACGTCTCTCGTGCTTTTTCCGTTACGTTCTCCTCGTCTTTTTCCCTCTCCGCTTGACTCTTGTGCTCCCGTCCTAACTCACTCACTCACACACACACACACACACACACACACACACATATATATATATATATTTCTTGCTCGTTTCTCTTGCAAAGTTCTCACTCGCGAGTTCCTCGATCCTTCTCTCTCTCTCTCTCTCTCTCTCTCTCTCTCTTTCTCTCTGTTTCTCTCGCCCCCGTTAGCCCCGAAGACGCTATCTTACCGATCTAAAATTACCTCAGAAGCGACGGAACGAAAAGGAAGGCGCGCGCCGCCCCGCGAGATGATGCTACCATGTGTATAGAGCTTGTGAGCTTTCGCTCGGCAGTACACGATTTTATAGGTGCCCCTCCAAACGCTCTTGCGGGCCTTTCTCGAGATGATCGAGCGGGGTGAACGATTTGTCTTTCATGTTTTTTTTTTTTTCGAGTACTTGATTATGATATCAAAAGGTCAAGATTGTGATTGTGTTCTCATGGAATTTAATCGTAGCAACATTTTACAAAAATACATAATTCACTATTATTATTAATTAATTAAAGAATTTTATTACTTCCCTCAGAGTTTATCCACCAAATTTATTGGTCCAACGAATTGCACTTTTTTTGAATATCCGTTTGATCGGGGGTGATTATTTGATAAAAATATATATATAGGCTATATGATATTTAATGAAATTGAATAAATATAATTTTTCTTCGCTCCATTTGAGAAATTCTTTTTTTTTTAAATTTTTTTAAATGTGTGAAATTCGATGAGTGCTTTGATCGATGTTGACTCACCCGGTACATGCTCCGGAATTCGATAAAATATAAGGGAGAGAAATAAGAATAGGGAGAGTGAGCAGAAAATTGATTCCAAAGGTGATCGATCTTCCTGTCGATTTCTGGGCTGGCGATATCCCAGTAGTAGAATACGCGTCCAGCCCACCGCACCAGCAATACTGAATGACGCGAGGGTGGCTGAAGTAGAACGAGACGACTCGAGAGACTCTCTGTGTATCGCGGGGCCAAACCCCCGCTTGTGGGGAATATTGAAGGTGCACGAGTATGAGAAGGGAGAGAGAGAATGATCGATAAATGTGTGCAGGGATGTCTATATATGTATAAGGGTGCAAGAGACAGAGGTTGAAATCCGGGGAAAAGGTCGTAATATTTTATCGAATTTGCACAGCTCATCGTTCACTCTGCCACTCGATCTCTCAATAATAGAGAGTATATTACAACGTTGTGCTGTAAGAAATAGAAAAATATTTAAGTTTCGTTTATATTGTAAATAATAAAATTACATTTTATATCATTTATTTTTAATTGACGATGCACAATTTACAATTATGTATAAATATTTATAGGGACTATTTCAAGCGCGATATCATTTTTTTTTACCAATTTAAACTGTCCCATTTAATCCATGAATTTAACAAAAAATGGAGGTATCTATATCACATCACTCTGGTTGTCAGTCGAAAAAAATGTGCAGTAAAAAATAAGGCTGCTGTCATTTATCAGTTGTATAAGCGACGCGAGTCCAAATATTTGTAGTGTTTTCAGTGACAGGCAAGATCAAATCCTGCTTGAAATCCCGGGAAGGTTTAATCCCTGCGACAATAAAATTTGGAGATATACATAAGAAAATTGTTACTTTCGACGATGGAACAACGGATTAGTGAAATTTTTTAGTTGTGATTAGGTGAGACTGATGTTGTATAAGCTCGCACCTGTGCGGTCTCTCTCGATTCGCTCAAAGGCGAGTAATGCGTTTCCCTCCATCTCGAGAGTATTAATTCGAGCGTCGATTCGACCTCTTCACAATATATAGTCATCGCTCTCCTCTTTTCCCACTGCTCTTTTGCGTTCTCTAAACCTCAGCTTGCGGCTTACGAGTATTTCCGTGTCCGGGCTGGCCTACATTTTAAATCGGCTCCGAGTCCCACTAGCTCTGCTCTCTTGCTCCAAGGCTTTTCCGTTCCATTTCCTGTCTGCCCTTTGCAACTTTTCGTGAAACAAAATTTTTCCGACATCTCTATAAATTTCTAGTTCATCTATTTGACGGATGATTTATTTTTATTTATTTATCGGCCTATTCCTTCGTTTATTTATTTATTTGTTCATTTATTTATTTATTGCTACTTCGTTTTTAAATGCAACAAAAACGTCGCGTTTTTTCCAATTTGTTTTTTTTTTTTAACAAATGAAACAATTTGTAATTTGAAAAGAAAAAAAAAATCTATTCACTCACTTGCTTATTTATTAATTTATATATTTAGTTATATATCTCTTGAATGTCCATATAGCAATTTTTAGCGCTCGTACATTTTGTCCTAATCGTTGATTGTATCTGCTCAACGAATAAAAAATATGGCACATATATGTATGTATCATTCGGGCAAGTACGGTTAGAAATATAAAAATTCTTCGTGCAAAAATCATTACATGGTAAAATATCAGACAGCTAGAATGACTGGGGTGACCACCCCAGTTTTACGTCTCGTGTAAATACTAATTTACACGAGACGTAAAACATTCGTGAGCTTTCGCGAGCCTCGTCATACACCTGAGACGAGACGAAGTAGCTCGTTCACGTCGTGGTATAATGGGTATGAGAACATACACACATACATCCTTTAGTCTCACTAGCGAGAACGAGTAAACGAGACTAAATTCATAAGAGCCCGAACATTGTCGTCGTTGTCGTCGTCGTTGTCGTTCAAGGAGATTTCTGAAGCATTCGTGTACTGGTCGCGCAAATGGCCAGCATCCACCTTGTGGGGCACTTTAACTGACACTTATATTCGAAACGAGCTCTTATCCACCTTTATGGTCAATGTTACTTTTTTTCCACGACACACCAAGAACGCGTGAAAATTCGCGTTTCACGATAGTTATTACGCCAATGGGGTGAGCATAACGCGCGAGATATATAATTAGTGAATATTTATCACAAGTTTTCACTAGTTCGATGCATCTCATACACGTTTTCTAAAATCCTCAATAAACTAACTAATTCTACTTAAACAATATTTCAACACTACTAATCACGAAAAAAAAAATCGAACGAACTCGATGCAATTTTTCTATTTAATATTTTATAATTGTATATATATTTTTTCGTATTATAATTACAATTTTACATCAAATTAAAACGTAATTACAAAATTATATCATCAAGACAAACGTGACAATTGAATAATCCATTACAGTGGGGGATGAAAAAAAATTTAATTACTAAAATTACGTTTCACCAATTCAGAGTTAAGTTCAGCAGGGAAAATATCATGCAGGACAAGATAAAAAATTATACAAAAGAAATCAGCATCAACTTTGTGACTGTAAATCTCATGGCACCCTCATTTAAAAAAAAAAACCCCCAAGTTTTTTAATATTTGCATATTATTCCAGTTAACTCATATCGGACTGAAAAATATGACACAAAATATGTATACACATGAACTAGTGTACGACATTTTTTTGGGTCTCGTCGACGAGTGAGGTAAATTTTGTAGCCGAATGCCCACACTCTCGTGAATACGTGACGTAACGGAGAATAATATCTTCTTTCACGTGTTCAGAGAAACGCCCTTGCGAGAGAAAGAGAAAGAGAGAGCGAGACAGCTAACGAAAATGCATATGCATGTGGAAAGCTCGTCGGGGTGCTGTTGGCTCGACACGCAGGGTTACCTCTCTAAGCCTTTATAGTGTGTACTCGCAACTACGTGCGGTATAACTCGTTCGTACGTGCGGCTGCCCAAATGAAAGCCAGGAACGATAGAGAATCCCGAGGACGATGACGAGGAGCTGAAAAGACTATATACAGATATATATATTGTCTATATTAAGTGTATAAGTGTGTGTTTTAGGAGGGCAGCCCTTCTTTCCCAGTCTCTTCATCCCTCGCTGCACTAATAGACCCGAGCGCCACTCGCCTTTTCCTTCCTAGGCTTCTCTCTCTCTCTCTCTCTTCCATCTCTCTCCTAATATTCGAGTCTCGTTTCAAGCGGCTCATCCTCGAGTGCCGAGAGAACGTGACCGCGTGTAACAAACATCGACTAATAATAAAATAAATATACGAAACGACGTAGGACACAGAATATATTTGTACATATATGAATGGAGTGCACGCGAGATGTGCGAGGAAATATAACAGAAATTCCAGAGGGTTCACAGAGTAATGGACAGATCCCTTTGGTTTGCAACCGCCCTCTCTCGCATGACAAAGCGAGATAATTATTTCACCTGTTCTCTAAAGCTCGTATATATACATAGAAATAGCAGGACAAGAGGGATAATTATATATATAAATTTATAGGGGAGAACAAAACAAAGCTGAAGGGTTACACAGCGGGGGTGAAAACGCATATCGTGTCATCATCGAGGGGAAGAATAGAAACAGTGAGCAACCGTACAGTGGCAAAAGAGTTTTGAGAGGGTTGTGGGGATTGCTGCGACGAAAAAAAAAACAAAATAAAAAAAAAATTGCACTACAATAGTGCGCCACACACGGTGCCCGCTTGAGGGGTGAGTTGACGCACACGGTCATATACACAAAATTGCTTCTTCCAGCACACGCGACCAAACGGAAAATGCATATGCATGACGAAAGCACATGAGCGTTGTGGGCTTAAAGCCCAAACGTTTGTGCGCCATACATAGTGATGGTTTATAGAGTGCTATTTGGCCAACTCCAGAATAGTTGGGACACTTTTTGTTATTCGATTTTTTATTTGAGGATTTTAAATAGCATCCTGTAGAAATCCTGTAGAAATAGCATACTGTAGAAATATTGAGGTGGGGTGAATAGAGAGGGAGACAGAGATGAGAGAAAAGAAGGGAGGAAGAGGTCACTCCACTATGACCCCGGGGTGCGTGCTTATGTCTAAATAGAAATCATATCATGTTTCCTTGAGCCGTCATGTTTTTTCACAGTTCCATATTGAAATAGATTTTCTGAAAAAGGTATTCAAATATATCAATTCGGTCAACATGCTTCTATATTTTTTTCCACTAGTCCATCGGTACATGGTATATAGTACAGAGTATGTACTTCTGTGGCATATGTAGAAATATTGAGGTGGGGTGAATAGAGAGAGAGAGAGAGAGAGAGAGACAGAGATGAGAGAAAAGAAGGGAGGAAGAGGTCACTCCACCATGACCCCGTGGTGCGTGCTTATGCCTAAATAGAAATCGTCGTAGTCCCATGACCCTCGTACACACTCTGTATATTGTATTCATGCCAGACACCCACCTCATGTACCAATTTTACTCCTATCCATGCATATGGCATATTCTGCACTCTCACATCCTTCGCTCCACAAACACAGACACTGCATATGTATATGTGTGTATGGGTATAGCTAGGGTTTTAATTAACCCGTTTGTTTGTCCGCTGCGGGCTCCTGTATTCCAGAAATGCTTGGGTGTGATGACCGTGACGTATATATATATATATATGTGCGTATGTATCTCGGCTAGCTCAAAAATTGCATTTTTTTCACCTCTCGTACTTTCATCTCGTATCTCGTCGACTCTGGAATGAGAGACGGTTAAACCAAACTCGTGTCCATCGAGCGTGACATCGCAGACGACCGATGGAAGGCCTCTCTTTTGCATACACACCTGGCAATGTATTATGGATATATATATATATACAGAGAGAGAGAAAGAGAGAGAGAGAGAGAGAGAGAGAGAGAGAGAGAGAGAGAGAGAGAGAGAGAGAGAGAGAGAGAGAGAGAGAGAGATGGGTATACCTGTGGGAACACCGTAAAAAAATTTTACGCGTAGTCCCACCGGAGAATCTCGTTAAGGACCAGTGAAAATTGTATGGAAATAATAAATTATTCGGCTGCCACCGGTGAAAATGGCGTCTCTGTTTTCCTCGCGGGACAATGTACCCTGTATATACATATATATGGTATATGGTCGTACATGGCTTTGTGTGCAACAGTGGGTGTGTGTGTGCGTCTATGTATGAAAATCAGCATCGACGAAATTAGCCACATTTGCGAAACATTCACAATTTTCTCTCTCCGCGTGACATGCACACATGCACACCGTGAAACTGATTGGTTTATTGTATACTCTGGTACGTGCACGGTCTACAGTTTTATTTTTATGTATTTTTCAAACAGTACATCGTTGACTCGTTCGTTGAACTGATTAAATAAATAGCCGAATAGCTAAATTTAAGAGATAAATATAGATCGGAAATTTCGAAAAGTTATTTTACTAACGAAAATCGAAGAAAAGAGGAAAAACTTGCTGCTTATCGTCAATCAACTTTGTTATACGTATAGCTGACACAAACTTCATAAATTTATATACACGAGGCCATGCGCAACATTTCGTATGTATAAAGTATGAATGTGATATACATATATATATATATACAATCTCGCGACGATCTTGCATTTCCCCAGGGTGAGTTTTTGCTTCTCTGCACATCTGACTTGTGCGTTAATTCATAGAGTTAATTAAAGTTTTTCAAGTGCGCCGACATTTCAAGGGGACGACATATAGAGTGCGTGTGCATCAGTTATAGCGAGTTGGGTATTTTGTAACTTTTAGGGACAATGACTATGTACGGTAGTGAGTACACGAGGGTCGGGAGGAAAACGGCGTTGATGCATGTAGAAAATATAAAAATCCTAAGGGAAAATGACTGCTGTCTAGGTATATAGAGCACAGCCATGAGAATTATTCTGCGTGCATGAATGAATGTAAAGTAGAGCGTAGAACGCGTGGAATGTAAATTTATATATAGTCATTTCTACTCTGGTCGACGATGCCTTACGTGTATATATATGTTTGTGAGCGCGTGTGTGTGTGTAGTGAGGGAGAAACAATTTTTGTGCTTTACCGCGGCTTTCGAGTTATATATTTTTTTTTCTTTTCCTCGCTTTTCTCGTGCTTCACAGATACGAGCTCTCGCGGTTTGTTCTCGGTAAATCTTTTAACCGCACGCTCCCTCGCCTTCGGAGCTTTCTCGTATTTCTTAAATAAAAAAAAAAACAATAAAATATATCGTTGGCTTTACGTTCTATCTCTCTAACACTCTCTGTTATTTTTATATCCATTCGCAGCCCAGTCATGGACGCCAATCGAATAGGAGATCATTAAAAGTAGAGATTTTTATTTCTCGTCGGTTTTTCAAGTTATACGATACGTTTTACAAACTTGTTATGGAAAACTTGTTTTACCTCAGGCCTCGAGAATCCTTGACTTTTAACGATAAAATATTGCAAAATATAAATCAGTAAATTGTTGAACTTTTAAAATGCGATTTTTTTTTCACTAAGCCACGATTGTTTTTCTTATTTTATTTTTTATTTATTGTTTATATGTAAAAATAAAACAAAAAACGTTTCACGTCTATTGATTTTTGCGATGTGTCAAGTGAAATGGCAAAAAAAAAAAAAAAAAAAAATGAGTCTAAAACCGGTATAACTTAAACTTTACCTGAATAGCAATTTTATACAAATAGGCAAAAAAATCGTAAAATTTTCGCCTTTTTTTATTTTATAAAAAGTGGGAGGCCTTAGCTACAATAATTTTGAGAGTATTAGCGATGTTAGTGTAGTCTATACAGTTCACTCGAATATCGCTGAGAGCAGCAAAGTTTCCAATTCTACGGGTTTTATACCAGCCGCAGCGGTCCAGGAATCTTAAATGCCTCTTTGGCTCCGTTGAACGCGTTTTTTCGACCCTCCCCTCTCGCTCAAATGGAAGAGTCTTTTCGTTGAATCTCGTAATAAATTCACTACTGTGGAAAGCGAGAGCGTGGAATCCGGTGAAAGAGACTTTCCGGACTGCAAGTCGTGGAGGGTTCCCTCGCGTGTATAGACTCTCGGCACATTTTCTACACATATAGAACAGAAAATCATAGCCGAGAGATGATTCCTGGCAATGTTCTTTCTTCAGTCCCTTGAACTTATATTTTCAACCCTTTCCAGCAACCCCTAGAGAGCCGCGCCAAAGTTCCAATTAAATTGCAATGGCTAAGCCATCTCCACCCCCATCCCCCATCCCCCCCCCCCCCCCACCCCTCAGAGAGCGCAGCTTTCGTCGACGGTCTTTATGAAATATACGTAGTATCGTTTTTATTACATTTTTTTATTGCATTAACTGCAAGTGATATTTTAACAGCTTTTTTTAAAACCCTTCCGGTGATTTTTAAATACTCTCCTCCAATGCAGAAAATCAACATGAAAAATGTTAATTTCCTAGCGCATATTTAAGCGAGAAAAAAGGCAATTTCGTTTAACGATCTTTCATTCGAGTATTAAAAAAAAAAACTCTTTTGATAAAAATTAAATATATTAGAACAATTTGAAAATTGATTAATACTCTCTATGATATATTTTCTTCAGTTAAAATAAAATTTTATGCGGCATAAATTAATGTTAATCAACTCAACTTAACAGAACTTTTTCTAGAACAATTACAGTTCCATCTGAGACAAAGAAAATTTCCGTTCACGAAATAAATATTAGAACAATTGAAAATTGATTAACACTCTCTATGCCGCATAAGATTTTATTTTAACTGAAGAAAATATATCACAGAGAGTGTTAATCAATTTTCAATTGTTCTAATATTTATTAATGTTAATCAACTCAACTTAACAGAACTTTTTCTAGAACAATTATAGTTCCATCTGAGACAAATAAAATTTTCGTTCACGAAATAAATATCGAATTTGATTCACTTTACAATAGAACAAAGTTTATTAATAAATCTTATTATGCCCACGGAATGAATTAAATTAAAGCAAAACAGCAAGATGGTGCGAAAAAAAAAACATATTGCCCTTGATCCAATACACATTGAAACGAGGCCGTGGTTATTTCTAAATCGACCAACATCCAGGAGTAGTTTTCATCAGTCCAGCAGTTGACATAATAAATCTTTTCCTTCTAGAAAAAAATAAGACTGCCTCAAAAAATAAGATAAAGAGAGAGCTGAGAGAGAGAGAGAGAGAGAGAGACTTTTCGACTTTTCGAGACCTTGACTGAATTTCAGTTACGATGATGCGTCGGAAAATTTGGTCGCAAAACTTTCCAATAATTTGGCCAAAAGTTCGTGAGAAGCCGAACAGCCTCTGAATTAATACGATCGCTGTCTGTGTGTCTCTCTCTCTGTCTCGTCGCGGTTTCGTGAGTCACGGTATAGTATACTTGTAGTATATATCCGATGAAGACGATGAGTTGTTCTCTTAATTCTAATCCAATTTCGCAGTGTACATATATCGAACTTGATACTATATGCTTAACGGGGAAGAAGAAGGTCGTATGTGAAAGAGAGAGAGAGGGAGAGAAACAGACATACCTTCTATGACTATTTCTCGCAAATGCATGTCACTTTGAATCAGGAACTTGGCAAAACTACGTAGGCGGCCAAGGGTATTTCTCTTCCTCCATACCAAAACCTCCTCCACCTCCGCCACATCAGCCTCTATTAGATCTCTATACTATATACCTATAATATGCATATACTTAGACATAATATATATATACAGGCGTGTATATACATATGTATGTATATGCATATACTTATACGACTCACGCTGTATATCGCGTCCGTCCCGATATATTTTGGAACCCGAGACACACGAAAACTAACACACGGCACACGCATATAGAATCCAGAGCATTTCCACTCTTGCTAACGTTTTCGACTGTCGTAAATCGGCGTTATACGAGGTTATCTGGTCGCGTGCCCATTTGAATTCACAAATGTTCAACATATCCTCTAGACAGCGTTCTCTCTCTCTTGGTCTCACTATATATGTGCATGTCTGAATAATATATTAAATAAAGTAGGTATCTATCTACATATTTCTACACAGCCAAACTGTAACTGCGAATTGGCAAATTGAGCGCTTTTACGAAAATTCTCATCGCCGAGTACGAAAAGATATTTCTCGTTCTCGTGTTTTCTTGAGAAGAGCGAGAACGAGAGATATAAACAAAATTAATTCTCTTTGTAAAATGCGCAAACGTATTTTTTAATTATTTTGAAATTTTGCTTATTGTCGTATAAACGTGAACAACGAGAAGAAAAAAGTAAATGTAACAAGAAATAACGAGCGATTTGCGACAGATCCAATAAAGTCTTCTCGTCCCTTTTTCTGTCTCATCTTTATACATTTTCTGACGACGATATTTCTCAACACGCATCGCTAGTCTCGTATTCTCTCTCTCCCTTCTTGTTGGATCGAAAAGCTTTTTCCTGGGCGCCAGAGAATCACGATATAATGTTGTTATTTCCCTCTCGTGATACATGTATATATATATGTATATACGTTTGACGAGAGCGCGAAAGGTGAGACACAATATTTCGACATAAAGAACCGATTTCCGTCCAGATCAAATAAAGCTTTCGTTTTCTCTCTTGTTATCACAGTATCTTCTATATAATGTTTCGAATTTTTTTCGCTATAGAAATAATATAATATACAACATTATAAGAGCAAGAGAGACGATTCGTGCTCCTTTTTCAACCGAGTAGCTCCGTCCAGATCAAGTAAAACTTTCGTTTTCTCTCTTGTTATCACAGTATCTTCTATATAATGTTTCGAATTTTTTTCGCTATAGAAATAATATAATATACAACATTATAAGAGCAAGAGAGACGATTCGTGCTCCTTTTTCAACCGAGTAGCTCCGTCCAGATCAAGTAAAACTTTCGTTTTCTCTCTTGTTATCACAGTATCTTCTATATAATGTTTCGAATTTTTTTCGCTATACAAATAATATAATCTACAACATTATAAGAGCAAGAGAGACGATTCGTGCTCCTTTTTCAACCGAGTAGCTATTCCGTGTACTCTCGTGTCTTGTTGGATCGAACAGCTGTTTCCTGGGCGCCACAGAATCATGATATAATGTTGTTATTTCCCTCTCGTGATACATATATATGTATATGCGTTTGACGAAAGCGCGAAAGGTGAGACACAATATTTCGACATAAAGAACCGATTTCCGTCCAGATCAAATAGAGCTTTCGTTTTCTGTCTTGTTATCACATTATCTTCTATATAATATTTCGAATTTTTTTTGGCTATACAAATAATATAATATACAACATTATAAGAGCAAGAGAGACGATTCGTGCTCCTCTTTCAACCGAGTAGCTATTCCGTGTACTCTCGTGCCTTGTTGGATCGAAAAGCGTTTTCCTGGGCGCCAGAGAGTCATGATATAATGTTGTTATTTCCCTCTCGTGATACATATATATATATATATATATATATATATATATATATATATATATATATATATATATATATATGTATGTATATACTTTCGACGAGAGCGCGAAAGGTGAGACACAATATTTCGACATAAAGAACCGATTTCCGTCCAGATCAAATAAAGCTTTCGTTTTCTCTCTTGTTATCACAGTATCTTCTATATAATGTTTCGATTTTTTTTCGCTATACAAATAATATTATATACAACATTATAACGCAAGAGAGACGATTCGTACTCCTCTTTCAACCGAGTAGCTATTCCGCGTACTCTCGGTTCACCGAACTCCACTTTTGCTGCATCAACTGTGAGAGCTTTTCGAGCTTCGTTCTTTTGCCCTCTCCATTTTGTCTCCTTCTCCCTCTCTTCCTATCCTTTTCATAAACATCCACAGAGCATACCTTTGCGTTTTATTTGCCCGCGGTCGTTTGCGCTACAAATTGCCCTAAGAAGATTCGCTACCATCCCGAGAGAGACATTGCAGCCTCTACCGGTGCAGGAGGACGATGGAGGGATCGAAACGAGTATATGAGAAGCGCACACGACCACACGGAAAGTTGCTTCCTGGACGGAACGGCTAAATCCTGATTCACGGCTCTTGTTACCCGCGTCAGCGGACGAGAGGGAATGAGAGAGAAGGGGGGGGGGGAGAGGGTGAGAGAGAGAGAGGAATCCAGAGTTGAGGGTTTAAGATTCTCGCGCGTCGTAGGAATTCGTCGGCATCGCGACAACGATGAGGACGACGCCATTGTGAATAGGAAGTTCGCGAAGCTTCGTTGGCTTCGCCTAAGTACAGATTATGCATATCGTCTTCACCACCCCATCTCTCTATCTCTCTTTCTCTATCTTCTGCAGGGGTAGCGCTCCCATCTTTTACTTCCGGCGGCGCCTATCGCACCCCTTTCGCCTCTGCGGTGTGACTCTCTCGTAGTGCAGATACTCTTCGACATCTCCTACATATGAATGTATATATACACTTGACAGGTTACTGAACTTTTAACTCCAACAGTTCACGGACTTTCAACAGTTTACTTTTTTTTTTTAACGTTTTCACGTGAAATGTTTCGATTTTCGGGGAAAACATAATAAGAATCATAATCAGGGGTAAATTTGTCATCAAATACACTCTGCAAATGCAGAAAAAAACAATAATAATATTTTCAATATCTGCCCCTTAACCGTTAGAAATATGTTTGAATATCAAACTTTTTTGTAACCATAATTTTTCTCCTATTTGCCTGATTTAGACTGCAATTTTAGAACGTAACCGTGGATCTAAAATTTACTGCATCATACAATTTTATCAAACTTCAATTTGAACTTACATTACAACTTACGTTCCAACATTCAGGACCTTGAATAATTTGGAGCGTCCCAAAAATTTTATGGACTCACGAAAAGAATGCCGAGTGTGCTTTTGGTACTAGGAGAGAGAGAGAGAGAGAGAGAGAGAGAGAGAGAGAGAGAGAGAGAGAGAGAGAGAGAGAATAGGTAATGTGGCGAAATTCCAGGCGCTAGTTCTTTTTTTTTCCGCCAATTTTCCAATTATTGTCAATTCGACGACGAACTGAGAAAGAGAGTAAAGAGCAAGACGGAATCCCGGCGGAAGTTTCTACGTATATGTCATATGTACTTACTATTACTATATGCTATATCGATATTTCCACTCGTTTGAAAGGAGGGGGAGAGATGGAGAGTGACATTACGAGGAAAACTGGCAAGGAGGGTGGAAGAGCAGAAACCGCAGATATTCTCTTTACTTTTGGTACCTCTCGAGAAATATCAAGTACACGCTGGCTCTCTTCTCTCTGCCGCAATTTAAGCAAGTCGAGAGGAAAAATAGTGATTTCAATGTAAAAAGAGGTACTACGAAAATCAAGAGATCGTTGTACGCTACCATCGCGTGTCTCTGATTTTAATTTAAAAGTCGTCTGTGAATATATATCCATATATTGATGTATAAATGAAATAAATGTGTAGGGAAAAAAGTTATGAAAACGTAGTCGCCGGTATAGAATAAACGAGTGAATGGGCGTAGGCAAAGAAAAACGCTATGGAAAAATGAGGCCCTCAATTTTCCTCAATGACTCACCGCGATAGGGCAAATTGCAGTTACAATTGTTTTTTTTTATTTTTACATAATCGCGTACAAGGAGTGTAAAGTGAAGGAATAATGCTCAGTCATGGTGAATTTAACGATGGCAATAATTAATGATTGAGTAATTTCTTCAAAACTAATACAGTCAATGTCTCCATAACTTAACTGGCCACTGGGACTGAATTATGGAGAATTTAACTGTACTTAGTATGCCACAAAAAAAGAGGAGATACTCATATCTTTGCCATGAATCTCACTAACCCAATACTAAATCGAATAAAAGCTATATACTGTCTGGATATGTCGGCCAAATTTAAACTCAACAATATCTCTACCCTAGAGACTTATTTCCTTCAGTCTCCGTATATAGATTCGGACTGTGTAAATTCTAGTATAGTTAACATTGTTCGGTGGTGAAATTTTTGCTGGTGACATAAACGTATCTAGAAGAAAACACCCGCTACGAGTACTATAATATTATTATACAAGCATACATATAAATATATAAATATATATATATATGTATATAGATAAGATCAATTATCGAATGGCTACAGAGAAGAAGGAATGAACGAAAGGTAAATCCAAAAGAAGATCACCAGATGGTCCGGAAAAATCCGGATTAAAAAAGTAATGAAAATATCGAGTTATCGGAGTGTGCTCATATATATATATATATATATATATATATATAGACTCTGAGACCCCCCTTGAAAATGCCGCACACACCAATGGTAGATTCCAGGCAGTAGCATCAACTGTAGAGGCGCGCATGGAATTGGTGCTATAAAATAGCGTTCCTGATCTCCCACCACACTGGATACGCTAAGAATTAGAGAAATAGAGAGATCGAGAGAGAGAAGGACAGGACGAGGAAGGAATCCACTTAGAAGTAACTTTGTGAGATCTATATATGACCGGTTCTAATCGACTATATATCCCGGGCCACACGCTTTCTAGCTTCAATCTCCTTGCGATGTAATCACTGGTTATGTCCGTCCCTCTCTCTCTCTCTCTCTCCCTCTCCCTCTCCCTCTCCCTCTCCCTCTCCCTCTCCCTCTCCTCCCAACCCTCCCAACCCTCCCTCTCCAGGGCCAATCGTTTTCTCTATCGGACTATTGCGCCAATTACCCGAGACGATTTTTCCCTTAATACGTTAGCAGGGTGGTCTCGGTGGCAATAAGGTTCTCCGAGCACCCTGAGGATTGAAAGAAAGAGAGAAATGAAACAAGAGAGACTGAGAGAGGGGGATGGCGCCACAGCTGCAAGGGGTCGCTGGACCAGCAAAGGCCAAAGAGAGAAAGAGAGAGAGAGAGAGAGTGTGGGACATCGTGGGTTGGCGGCGCAAGGGGGGAACCGTTATCGCTGGAAACTCCATTATTGCAGTCGATTGTCGTTGTACGACAACTGTCCCGTCCCGCTCCCTAGAGAGCAAGAGGGAGAGAGAGAGAGAGAGAGAGAGAGAGGAAGGGGCAGAAGGACAAAACCCTAACGAGTAGTATACCACCAAGGGCCAGGGGGATGACGCCGTAGCAAAAAAAAAGAAAACTAAAGAGCGCAGCAGACAAAGTATAAAAGCTCTGAACGGGAGTCATCTATATATACAATAATTCTTATGAAAACCATCCCACATTGATTGCCCAAAAAAATATCCGTCTGTTAACGTATAATAACGAATGAGATTGAATCGGATTGAATAGTTTTTTTTTTTTCAGATAAAAATAAAATATACAATCGCTGTGAAAAACAATTGATGAAAAATCAATCTCTGTAGAGGATTTTTCATTTTTGAAACGTTGCAAATTTTATCAAATACTTTTTCACTCTTCCGCAGCTCTGGTGTTTTTTTTTTATTCATATTTTTTCTGCGTACACATTCCGGCAGGCTGAAAACCAATCCAGTGTCCGCGAATAGGGTCAGCCTGAAGAAGAACCGTTGCATAGATATATGCACGTACTTGGATAGGAGAACGAGTGAATTGGAGGGTGAGAATCGCGTGTGTGCTCGAGGGTAATACGTGTGCGAAGCGAGAGTTCGCAGGCCATTAAACACGGGTTGTTGTCGTGGCGTCTGTCCTGCTGATTTCGAGATATATACCTACAACTCTTGTTTCTCGTCTCTCTCTCTCTCTCTCTCTCTCTCTCTCTCTCTCTCTCTCTCCCTCTCTCCCTCTCTCCCTCTCTCTCTCGGCGGTTCTCTCTGCCGCGCAAAGCACCAGTGTTATATCTACAGAAGGGAATCCCGCGGGTCCTACGATCCGCGACCAAGCGACAAATTAACGCCGGATGTACTCGAGGATCGTAGATCCGCCAGCGACTGGTGCGGTTCGTAGAAACTGTCCGAGGCTATCAGACTAAACTCTCGTACTCTATCTCGCTCTCTGCTCCCTCTCTCTGTCGTCTCTGTAGTTTACTGTATATACAGGCCCGCATCAGCTTTTGCACGTATTCCAGAATCCCCCAAAGTCCCATATATATTTCAAGGATGTTTTATGACGTTCCTCGAACTCAGCCAGCTGAGAGTGACACAATGATAGTTTTCCGGATACAGAGTTCCCTTATTCAATTTATTGAATATATATTCTATAGATGTAGGTATATATATAGATAAATAGAGTCCTTATTGTACGAAAACTATACGGACAATATGAGAGAAAAGTTTTTTTTTATTATTTTAATGAATTTTATTTCCATGAATAACATTTATCAAGGTGATATTTGACCATTTTGCCAATTGACCAAATCGATTTAATTAAATTTAAACAAAAATTTTATTCATTCGATAAAGTAAATTTGTACACTAAATTTATTTTGACAAAAGGCATCGCTTTGTTTAATCATATTGTAGATAACGAACGAAAATTTCCCGAGATCTATTTCTCCGTTTTATTGAATGTACTATCGCGAATATTGAATGATTCTTGCTGAAATGTTAACTATACGTTACGTACAATATATAAAATGTTCCGACTATATTAAAAAATGCGTGCTTACACCATCCATCTGGATTTTACCGATCGTTAAAATGAGTTTGTTCGTTCATTGCACGTCAAAGGTTCTCTCGTAAAAAAATATACATTACGTGCATTTGGATCCAACTCGTGTATTTGGAGCTTGAACGATCGCGTAGTAAACGAAGTGCGCGCAATTATACCCCCTCTCTACTCTGCAACCCTTGAACCATGATGCTCGAAATAGATTTATTTAACGATGAAATTAGTGATTAATTGCCAAAACCAAATACTATGAGCTGTTGGTATACAAACGCCTGAATGTCAGAGAACAAACGCGCTTTACTTTCGTATCATTGAGCTCTCGTCAATTCGAACTCACCGCCGAATGGATTAATTAATGGATTAATGCATAAATTTCAATGATAAACACTGAATTGAGGATAGCAAAAAACAGATGAGAGTAAAATTATATTATTCAAATCTTATCGGATTATTATTTTTTTTGCCTTCATTATTTTTTCTCCTTTTCCTGTCTTCATATTTCATTGGAGATTTATACATCGTCTGTATTCTCTGCGGTTGCTTTTTATACTCTCAGTCGTTCCCTCTTTTCCTCGTATTGAGGACACTCGCCTCGACGTATGCTAATATACATAACTACTCGAGAATTCATTTTCCATCGTGGCTGACGTCGTAGTTGACGATGTGAGCGCTTTATTAAAGTTAAACAATCGTTATATTTGCTCACAGCTTGCAAGGAAACGAGAGTTTGTTCGCGAATAAGGCTCCCTCTCTCTCTCTCTTATATTTATCTCTTCCTGTCTGTCTGCATTTCGTATTGATGTAAAGTGGCCTTGGGCATTTATATGCACAGCTTATAACGGATGTAGGGACCGATAGAGTCAGCTGTTCTGCTCACGATCGATGTTTAACCATTGTGGGATGTGGCTATGCAGAGAGAACGAAAGGGTGAATAAGGTGGCTCAGGGAGAACGAGAAAATAGGACGAGAGAGAGAGGTTAGCAGAGAAAGGAGAGACAGAAAGAGACACTGCGACGAGCAACGATGAAAAGGGTGGTTTTCGCGTTTATATTGGGATTTGCGGTACGCCGGATCCCTTTCATAAAGGGATTCTGGTCGCGACTGCCCGGATAAAAGTCTTAATTCGGTGGTGGTTTCGGATATAGCCGTATCAGACACACTACGATCGATGCAAATACATATATCTATCCTTGAAGCGTTAGAGAGATTTTATTTAGGCTTCCCACCGAGAGATGGAAAGAGAGAGAAAGAAGGACGATGGGTTCGTCTCGTAGCATGAAATTCAATCATCGAGAGAAAAATTGTGTTAAATGTTAAGGCGTCAAAAAAATTTATATTTAAAAATACCACGTGACTGCAGTACTCATAATTAAAAAAAAAAACTACGTAACAAATTTAACGAATAAATTGAATTAAAAGCTTCGATTTAGTTGGGGAATGTCAAAATTCCAAATGTATGCGAATTTCCAGTTTTTAGTTTACGCCGGTTCTTCAATCAATACGGAGATTTCCGGTCAAATTTATTATTTTGTAATCACGGATTTGTAAAAAAAAATAGTTTTTTTAGGTTAATTTTTTTTTTTTTCAAGTTATATCAAACTTGTTATATCAATTTAGTGATGCAGAATATTTTTAGGATTCTCCAGGCCCACTGTACTTTAATATTGATTTCATACTTTGTTGATTGACAAGCAAAGCAAAATTTCATTTCCATTGACATGGACAGTAGAATGTTGATTCAACTCATGTTCGTCAATAGCATTAGATGATTTTGTGAATTCATTCGAAAACTGATAGAGCGCCGTTGACATTGCAGAACTCGAACTGAATTTACTTCTGGCAATCCGTGCCATTTTTCGACATTTATATTTTTCTCTCCAAATGGCGAACAAACGAAAATTTATAAATGAAAATCTCAATAAAATATTTAAAAACTACGCGAATGTTACTCAGCGATAAATTCTGCATATTTTCGTAAAAGAGTTTGTTAAATTTGTTTTTCTACGGTGGGGATGCTGCGAACCTGCAAAATACATGACATTTGTCCTTTTGAGTCAAGAGTTAAAAATATATTAAAAAACAGATAAGAAAATAATATATAATTAATTAACATCAACAATAAATTACTATCCATGATAAATGCGCACATAGCGAAAGGTAAGTTGCGTTATCGCGTGAGGGTCTCGTCGCATTTCCTGTGAAGGTTCCTCGTTCCTCTCAGTCTGTCTGTTTCTCTCTCTCTCTCTCCCTCTCTCTCTGTTTCTCTCTCACACACACATACACATATACGCATCGCGGCCCGCTCGTTACTCGTTATCTCACGCCGCATTACTTACTCGCGCGCCACCTTCGCATACTTAAACGTAAACGTGGGGTGGTCGCAAAAGGGAGATGGGGAGGAAGAACGACGCTCCATGTATCAGGCGCAATACGCATGGTGCGATGTAATGGGAATTCAGGGAGAGGAATACCGAAATAGTGCCATTCTCGTATTTCTAGTCTTCTCCCTCTTTTCTCTCTTCTATATATACGCCATAATTTTCTTCTGTCTCTTCCTCGTTCTCTCCCCCATACACATAGAAATCTCTTTTCTCTCGCTCTGACTCGAGCAACACCGCAATAGGCGCGCGAGAAGCCCGAAGCTGAATAGCGCGCGGTCTTTAAATAATGGGCAAAGCAAACACTCGGTCGTTCGGGAGAGAAAAGCGCACCCTCTGAGATACCATTGCCAATTTCCATTTGCGGATAATCGAGAAAGCTCCGCGTTCCTTTCCTCGCTCAAGCACCACCACAACATATATCGGACGTTTATCGTTTCTGTGTGAATATATATATATATATATATATATATATATCTGTATTTTTAGTTCTCGCGAAGGACTTTTCTGAAATGCTCTCGCGACCGTTAATGTCTAATTGTATATCCAACTGGAATTGGCCGATAAATTATTGGCAAAATTGTTTAAACTACCGTAAAATGAGAAATATTGATATACGTAAGTTGAAATAGTTTTATTAAATTTATTTGGAATATAATTCGATACGTGATTGTAATCTTTGTTTTCTGGCTGTCACGGAAGGCAACAAATGAAATCGATTGACCATTTTCTCGAGTAGTTTATTTGAGAACCCAGGAGCAATGAGTCTTTCATTCGATGCCAACCGTTCGAGCGTGATCAGCAACGTGGAGAATCGAGAAAAAGCCTTTAAACCGCATTCGCTTGGCTAGCGCAAGAGAAAGAGAGAAAAATAAATACGTGACCTGTGTGCCGATTATTCTCAGCGTGTGGCGGCTCTCTCTCTCTCTCGAGCGTGTGTGTGGGTGTTCTTATCGACGATTCATCATACGAACCATGGAGAGTATTATAGAACTCGCCGGTGTATACGATATATTATAAACCACAGAAAATTTCATTCAGTTTGACCGAATGAACTTCTTATTAATGTTAACGTAAAGATAAATGATTATGAGATTTTTTTGCGGTCATTAAAAGTGCATTTATACTCTATAACGATAATTTATTATTCATTGATTTATCTCGTGTATAAAATATTGTAATGCATTTTATGATTATCTCGAAAAAATTGCATTCCCACGGTGCATTAATCGGTATTAACCGATCATTATTTATTTCGAAGACTAGAAAAAAATTTCACAAAATATTATAATACATTATTTAATAGTGCCAGATAGAATTTTATATCCTCACATGATGTATAAAAACTGCAACTGCATCGATGGAATTCTTTAACTCGCAGCCATCTCTGACGATTGCTTATTCAGAGAGCCAACTAAATGTTACGCAAATTATAATATGACATTTTTCAATTATGCAGAAAAAGTCCATACAATAATTAATACGTAATTAATACAATAATTAATACGTAATTAATACTCAATAATACGTAAAAACACAAACAATAATGCAATTTTGTAACCCTGAAAAAAGTGCATTTATACAACAAACAAAAGCATCGGCTCTCATACATGTGCGCGAAACAACCAAGTACAATGCGATTCTTCAACCTATATACATATTACAGAGTACAGGCAGAAGCGGCAATGAATGAGAGACAAAAGAGGGGGCGAAAACGGGACGGACTGTCGTATAAAAACTGCAACTGCATCGATGGAATTCCTTAAGTCGCAGCCATCTGACGATTTTTTATTGAGAACACCAACTAAATTTTACGCAAATTATAATATGACATTTCTCAATTATGCAGAAAAAGTGCATACAATAATTGGGATTATTGAACGCGCATACATACGCAGTATGAGAGCTCAATAATACGTAAAAACACAAACAATAATGTAATTTTCTATGACCCTGAAAAAAGTGCATTTATACGTCAAACAAAAGCATTGGCTCACATACATGTGCGCGAAACAACCAAGTACAATGCGATTCTTCAACCTATATACATATTACAGAGTACAGGCAGAAGCGGCAATGAATGAGAGACAAAAGAGTGGGCGAAAACGGGACGGACTGTCGTATAAAAACTGCAACTGCATCGATGGAATTCCTTAACTCGCGCCATCTGACGATTTTTTATTCAGAACAATAACTAAATGTTACGCAAATTATAATATGACATTTTTCAATTATGCAGAAAAAGTGTATACAAAATTGGGATTATTGAACGCACATACATACGCAGTATGAGAGCTCAATAATACGTAAAAACACAAACAATAATGTAATTTTCTATGACCCTGAAAAAAGTGCATTTATACGTCAAACAAAAGCATTGGCTCACATACATGTGCGCGAAACAACCAAGTACAATGCGATTCTTCAACCTATATACATATTACAGAGTACAGGCAGAAGCGGCAATGAATGAGAGACAAAAGAGTGGGCGAAAACGGGACGGCCTGTCGTCAGCGTTGGCGTTTCCGTTCCGCATTCTTTCGTTTTCTCCTCTTGCCTGCCACTCTCGTCTATGGACCCGCCTTCGATCCTGGATGCTGTTCGCTTGCAATTCAATGGCCATTCATATACAATATACGTGAATGTGTTTATGTGTGTGTGTGTGTGGGTGTGTGTCAATACCTTCTGGATGCCCTGTAAACGTGTCGATCGGTTTTCCTCATTCTCACTCTCTTTTTGTCGACGAAGATCGTATATCTACCTATTGCCTACTCGTTCGAGACTTGGCTGTGAGATAGCCTGGCGCTGGGTTACAGGTGATATGTTGCCTATATATATACATAACGTGGGCTGAACTATAATATCCTCTATTCGAGATAAAATACATGGCAGCTTTCAAGCTGGGACCACCCAACGCTTTCTACAAATTTACTCGCTCCTTAATCCTTTCAATGCGCCATGCTCATTTCTCCACTTACAGTAAAATATTTTTTTGCCATTAAAAGTGGGAAAAAAAAATCCATAAATACAATTTCTTGCTCGACCAAAAAAACTAATAATCACTTATCTTCTGTTTACAAGTTCTTGCAAAACGTCCTCAACATACTATTGAAATTTTTAAGTATCCAACATAAAAAAAAATGTATGCAACTCTCACGATTCCTTTTTAAAAAAATAACAATTCAACAAAAACAAACAATAATAATGTCTCGTGTTACTGCTTCGGTATATTTTATCACGCGCTTCCAGAACTTTTATCAGCGTTTCTCTTGCATCTCGTTGACTCACCGTCCAATTTGTTACAGAGGCATGACGTCCGGAATGCTTGGGATTGTCTCTCGTTAAAAAAACAATATTTTAATAAGACAATAATAATCATTGAAATGAAACAGAATTTCCTTTTTCTAAATTTTAATTTTTCTCATTTATCACTGTAATATATTTCATTCAAATTATGAAAAAATTTCCTTGATAAAAATCAATTTGCTCCTATTCAAACGAAAGTATAATCAAGTGGAATAAAAACGTTTTTTCTCGGTGTATGCTTCCTCTCGTTGTTTGGATGAGAACGCAAAAACTGCAAAACCGCAAGTGCCTCATTCAGACGTTTTCCTTTGGCTCTTTCGTCTTACAGAAAAGGACATGTATACATGTCCCTTTCTGTAAGAGCTGCGAGTGCAAAAAGAACTCTATATACATACTGGTGAGTTTCTAAATGGGTTTTTAATGCTCAACCAAGCACATAACTAAACTCAACTTACCTTCGAGCTCTCTGCCGCAGTTCGCCCGTCTCTCGTATACCTTCTACCTTCTCGGGGGGGGGGGGGGGGGGGGGAACGCTTCGCGCTAATTACAAAACGCTCTCCTTGTCTCTGGTTCTTCGTTAGCGACGAGTGGTGCATCTCGCGACTGTACGGACAGTGTGTGTGTGGGATGAAAAAGGGAGCGTGAATTCGTTTTTTTTACTCTACTCGACTTTATTATTATTATTATTATTATTATTATTATTATTATTATTATAACTATTACTATTATTATACTATGTGTTTAGTATCATGGCACAAGTATGTAAATTAAGATATTTCTTTTATGCATGCAACTGACGACCAAGCGTGAAAGGATTCCGCAATTACTGATCCTTTCACACAATCCCCTCAATTCGCCTCTCCTGCGACCTGTGCGAAGCTTTTTTCTCAATTTTTTTTTTTTTTTGTTTTAATCACAAGTTTCATGAAAAACCAAGCACGAAGAGAGGTGTGGTAAAAGGCAGTTATCCATATACAATCGCGAGTACGCTTCGAGAAGGGTCGTGCAAGCGGATTATATTCACGTAGTTCGTTTCTCGATTCATTCGTTGGCTGTTGGCTCGGTCTCTCGTTTCCCGCCATGGATAATTGTCACACGCAACTTTTGCGTTATATACAATGATCTCTCTGCAATTTGCGCACGAATCCTTTCGTCCCTATGCCCATGCATACAGGTGCTCACTCCACACAGAGGAGACACGATTTTACGTAGAAAGAGCTGCTGCTGTCTCGAATTTCGTGCAAACTCACCATAAGCTCACCCATACACATGTGCGAAAATTCTTGTATGCATGTGTGAGACATGAGATTCGTGATACGCCGGAGGTCGTCGCGTCGTCGTCGCCGCGAGTGCGGATGGTAGGATAGGGTGATTCGAGGGTTCGGAAAGGGCCAGCACGAGAGACGCCCCGAGGAAGTTTCGAGACGCGACAAGAAAGAGAGAGAGAGAGACAGAGAGAATTCTCTCCTTATTCTCTTGCTCGTACACTTACTCTCCTTCGTCGCGTCTCTTATTCGAGCCAGGGACGTAGTTATATACCTTGAAGCTTGGAATAGTTTCATAGGGGTGGGTTAGGGACCTCGAGTACGCGCAACCAAGATTGGCGAGGATAGATAAGGATAAGAAAACTAATTGTCGTACTCAACGTAGAGACGCGATCTTGAGCCTCTCCATGGATCACCCGAAAGTCCTTTTCTCCTTTTTGCATTCCCCTTTCCACACTATACCTCACTGTGCTAACAATCGTGGAAATTTCTCTCCTTTGCCTTTTACGATAACAGCAGAAGTATATTTTCATCTTGTATGCTTGATGATTTATTAACTTTTTCGAAAATTAAGACTCGAATCTCTCATAGCTATGGCTCGTATTATAAAAATACTAACTTTTCATTTAAAAAATCTATTTTGTCCTATGCTGAATTTTCAACATTACGGTCATTTTAAATTTTTAGAGTTAAATTTTAATAAACGAATTTGGGGCAACTTTTCAAGTGAAATTTTCACAGGGCAATTAATAATTTCATTCGATTTATTATCCCGAGCGTCAACACGTCGTATTTGCTCGGTGTTGCCTTAGTTTCACCCCTGGGATCATAAATCTGTGAAGATATACCTGTATAAATCCCCTCCCCCGTTCTTATCCTATCATATTCTATGTACCACCTTGTATGTTATATACATATATGTATATGTGTATATGGATTACGTTGAGAAACTTTGGTAAATCATTCTCTGTCACAAGGGGATACAGTTATACCGTGACCATATCCCACCAGACTATCGTAATACGCTGCCGATCAGGGTTCAAAGAGAACGAGAGAGAGAGAGAGAGAGAGATTGTACGGAAAGCGGACACACCTGTGCACCGGAGAATCTCCTTTGGGACGAGTAACGTAGCACAAACGCTGCTGGTCTCTCCGACACTTCCGAGAGTTGCCTCTACGACCATTTGTTCAATCCGTTCTCTTCACATTTCTCATACAGAAATCGCGTTTAACCTTTCAACCATTAATTATTTTCTGACCTTAAACTATTTGGGATATTATCTGCATTCCATACAGAAAATTATGTAATGGGAAATTTACCTTTTTAATCATAATTGAGTTAAATCGCACACAGTATATATAAATATGTTAGTTAATATTTATTTATAACCAACTATAGAACTGAGATAAATTCACAGTATCAGTTGAATGATAACAATACCACGTTATTTGGCCGGAAATTAATGGAATTCTGTTATCCATCGATGGGTAATATGCGAATATTGTTTTCCTCCCATGTAACATTGAACCTAATGAACACTGAGCCTGTTACTCATTGTCTGTATATCTGTATATATATATATATATATAATTTCTCCATGCATAAATAGAATTCCCACTCGTCAGAGAGGCAAAGCTTCGAAATCAGTTTTAATTATCGGTACCGAACAATTAACGTATCATCTATCCATATATATATATGTATATATATAAGTGCCAACAAAAAAACATCGTATACAATCGATATGTATACAAAACCTCCACGTATGGAATATGAAAGGTACCACATATGAGTATTTCACGTTGATAGGCAGAGAGGACCGAAGCTGGGAGAGTATCGCTGAGTATAATAACGAGTTTTCCCTTCTGACCCCCTCGCCGGACTATGTATATGTACTAGCAATTGAACAGTATGCAGCGAGTTCCCGAGAGCAAGAGAGTGAGACGTACGCCCGCCTGGTCTCGACATCGTAGCAATAGCTACAACGCTCTATAATTAATTTCAACCCTTCCGGGGATCCATTACCACCTGCACTCGGTCTCACAGATATCATACCACGATGTAATTCTCTGCTGTACTGGGCTTGATTCGCACACTGCTCGCACACTGGTGCATTTGTATTACATACCTATGGGCCTATTTATGTGTATTTGTGTATATGAATACATATATATATATATATATATATATATATATATATATATATATATATAAAAGTATCTCTAGCAAGAAAAGCGTCGATGCCCCGGTGCGTCAGTGTCGTATCTACTAGGTAGAACGTATATATACGTCTGGTGGATGTGCTGTTTGCTACTTTTGCCTGAAAGGATCCGGAGAGCACCACCCGATGATATCCTTACGACTAAACGAGGAAAACGCCACTGGGGACTTGCGAGCTGCGGTATTCCGCGAGCCGCAGCCCATATGAAATATGATATACACATATATAATATCTGTAGTTCGATACTGTACATGTCTATTTATCTATGTACCCATCTATCTATTTATATGACCTACACGAAAATTCCCGAGGGTGATAAACCTCAGCATCGACTGCAAACCTGCCTGGAAAAATTGCTCAAATCGATTATTAACTATGAAAGGCAACGCAAGGTCATGACAAAATATTGATAAGAGCTTTTCAACTATTTCAACTTTAAGATATATAAAATACAGTCTAACTTTGGAACTAAATGTTTGTTTCATGATTTACTGAGATATTGGGACTTGTGATTTATTGTTGTCGTGGTGGTTGACCACCCGAAGGGTATCGTACGAATGAAAAAGTTCAGGTACATTAAATATGTATGACTGACTACGAGAATAAAAAGCCCCGGTAAAAAGGCTCTGGGGAAAAAAGCCGTCAGGCTGAAAAAATAAAATAGTATTTCCAGCAGAAAGAAAGACAACGGCTTACCATCACTTCCCAAAAGGTTAACCCAAATTCTATCCAACTCGTTTACTCTTATGAGAAAATAACAAAATTAACCCCCGTGATCGCCAAAAATCAACTACCTTAACTTTTCGTCCACTTTTATACGCTCAGCGAATATAATATTATACGCTGTCTGTACGCTGTCTGATATCGCGTATTGTCATTGAATTTTTCAATAAAGTTGTCAGACCGTCGTCATAGAGAAATCTCCATGATGTACGAAATTCCCCATGACATTCCGTACCCGCCAGACTAATACGATTCGATCTACTTAATCCCCCGAAATCCTTTCAAACGTATCAGACCTCTCGCGAGAATTGCGCGTAAATGCGTGCGTAGGGAGGTGGCAGGCAGAGTAATTAGCGATGCCATTCGCAAACAATGAATACCAATTTGCGAGGGATAATAGTAGTGAGTGGATATATATATATATATATATATAGACGAAGCTCTGGAAAAGATCAGCCAGCCAGAGTGGGTGGATAGTTATTAGGATTTGCTTTTTTGTGTCTCTCTCATTCCATCGGCGTTGTCGTCGAGTGCCAGACGCAGCCTGCGATCTTTTACCAGGCAAGCCGTAGGAAAAAAAAAACTGAATTAATAATACGATGAAAATTTTTGAATGCTGCTGATTAACGAAATATTTTTTTTAGAATTAATCAATTCATCTTCCGTAACATCGGTTTTATCTATCGTGCATGCACGCGGTTGACTTTTTTATTTTTCTGTCTGCGCTTCAATGTTGGCCAGCGAATGACATTCCTTTTGTCTTGACCCCCGGAAAATTGCATTCTTCTTCGCAACAGCTCCCTTCAAATCCTCTACCTCATATAGAGAGTTGGGCAAAATGAAATTCTCAATTCAATTTTCCAACGAGATGCATTTTATAAGCATATAGCGATTTAGAATTTATATTAAAAAACATGAGAATCTTATCATGTCGTTGTCTCCTCGAATTATAATAGTATCTATATATCCAACATCGGTAAAGTTTTATCACTTCAATATCTACCAACAATTTCTACTATTTTAACGAATATAATGAAAAATAAAAATAAACGATTTCGTGATGTAGAAAAGTACGAACTCATCTTGTTATCCAAGTTAAGATATAAGCAACATGCCTCGAACATTCTTTTCCATCATATAATTTTTTTATTTTTATCTGATTTCAGGTAAAGGGTCTAAAACTGAAATATCCTACGTCTCGTGATATAACGAGGTCTCTGCCAAAGTTGCTCATATTCCCTGGAGAATTCTGCCAATTCTTCTTTCACCGATAATAATCTCAGCAGTGAAAGGAGAAAGAAAACTTGAGCCCTCAGTGAGTAACGAAATTTATATGTATATGCAATATTTGTGAAATCAAAGGAGCTTCGAAATATGTCTCAAGGCAAACAAGAATAAAATTGCTGCAGGAAAAGCTTTTATTGTTACGACAACTGGAGAAAATCATCACTGTAAAACGATCTTTTGAAAAGCGAGCTAGATAACAGCAAGTTCACATTTCGCTCGCATCCAATTATTCTCTAACAAAGCTTCAACTTTTATTTAGGATGAAAATTTTACATCACATATATTGTTTTATGATTTTTCGGGAATAAATTCTCCTGACAACCAATTTTTCGACCAAGCTCAATAAACTCTAACTAATCTATCATTAATAACTGTACTGTCGATTGTTATACGATTTCCCGGAATCTGATATTTTATACGTTTATCCATTTCCAAACAGTAACGACATATCGTCGTCTTGATAGTCAGTATATAAACCATCCTCCACCTTTTCAGCCACTTTTTTTCGGTAACCCCGCAGAAATTTTTAAAACTTTTCTACCATGTAGCACTAGTTGTACGTAATTTCTGTGAATTATTTCAGATTTTTAATTCTAATCTTTTTGGCTCTGATATTTTTAAAAAATCAACGTATCTTGAAAAATATACCTCGGATAGGAAAAATGTCAGAAGTTCAAAGATTTTTTTAAAAATAATTTTGTCGGCCTTCTAAAATTCATTTTTCCACAAAAAAATATACTTTTTCTTTCATCAAGGATGATGATGTTATATTTTGCTGTAAAAATTATTAAATCTTCGGAAATATGTGATGGGACAAGATGGGAGCGATAGGGGTTGTAGAGTAAAAAAATAATAAAAATCCAGAAATAGTAGCATAAAATCAACTTTTATTGTGCTCAAAATATTTAACGCATGCAAAAACTCCATCATTGTTTTGTCATTGCAAATGCAGATACGCATTTATCTTGAATATTTTTCGGAGAGTAAAACATTTTGAGCCAAATGAAATTCTGTTTCGTGCTATTTTTTCCGGATTTAATTTTTTTTTACTCTGCGATACGAATCATTTCGAATCTAACAATATTTTTATTATATTCAAATTCATATCCGAAGATTCAGTAATTTTATCAGCACGATATATGAACGACGAAATTTTCAATAAAATGTTCTTACAAATTTTATAGAAATCTACGACTTTTACTTTCCAACATTTTTCTTGGGCGAGCTATATTTTTCAAGATACGTTGACTCAGAAAAAAATAGAGCATGTTAAAATCTGAAATAATTAATACAAAGAGTCCTTTTAACTACTGGTACATGCTGGCAAAGTTAAAAAAAAATTCTGCCGGGTCACCGAAAAAAAGTGGTTGAATGCTTCATACATAACATTCAATCTAAGCACATCGTACTTTTCTGTATCACTCGATTTACATCGTGTATGCGTACAGAGGTGATAAAATAACGTAAACAAGCAGAAAAGAAAGATTATTTGAGCAACAAAAAATCATCGTTTTTTCATCGTCGTATCCTTATTTCAGGAGCTTTGTAATAGAATCGAAGTATCGAAAAACCATTTCAATATTGCAAATACTTTAGATTTGGTTCTCATGGTCCAGTGTCCAAGTGTACGTTCAAATTTTTTCTCTATTTCTCCTTTAAACAACTTTCGTATACTCGGATGTACTTATCCTTATACTATATGGTACCAGTTCGATCTAGACCGAGAGAAGGATACATATGTGTGTTCTGAATTGCGAAGCTCGATTTCCCATGTTTGCGTGTGTCGGGAAAGAAAAGTAACGCCCGACCGGTCTTGATGTGGGTATACGACTTCAGATCTCGTATATAAATTCGAAACTTTGAAACAGTTGTGAGAAAAGAAGACACTAACATACATGAGTCTATGAACAGCTTCGTACAATGTGTGTAATACACATATACATAGATCACCCTTAGGTAAGTGAGGACAGTCACGCGGAATGCATAAAGATGCTGTTTTACGCACCGTCAACTTTATTTCCCCTTTCTCTCATCCCCTTTACACCGATGTGTATATATATATCCCACTTGGAATCTTTATACGAGAAAAAATATCGGGGCAATACGTGTAATAGCAGCTCTCACTCCCCCAACCTTCTGTCACACATACATGTATAAATGTTTTACCGTGCATGTGTGCAATGTAGGTACGTGCAATATCTTGTTTTATTTTTATCCCTTCTCTCCTTTTCTTATTCGTATTCCGGAGAAATAAAAAGCCAACGGGACAAAAGAGAGTCCTGCGGAAAAGTATATCTTACGGAAAGATTGCTCGAATGGAAACGTACACACTCGTAAACTACAGTATTACGTGTATATAGTTCAATAGCTCCATGCTTTTTGGTTAAATAGATTGTTCATGTTCCTTTTCCTTCCCCAAAATATTTTCTCTATATATAACGACACATTTTTTTCCAAAATAATACAAAATTCAGTATACAAAACAGTTATTCTTTCGAAAAATAAAAACATTGGCCTGAAAGTGAGAAAAAATGTTATCATCAAAAAACGAAGTTCAAAATATTTCAACTCTGCATTTTGTCTATGATCTTTATATGAGGCATTCGATTGGTGTACACAGTCAATTTAATGTATTCGCATATTTAACGTTGGTAATTAAATTAAAAAAATATATATTCTTTTCGATTAGAGGAGTCAACAAGCCTCATAATTCATTTTCCAATCGAGTTATCTGTAATGAACAAATATTGTGCCTTCGGGAATATTCCCTGATTAATCAATTCCAATATGTGCATTTACCACGATAAATTTACGTATTTCTCTACTATAATATGGCAGAATGATAATATTTCAAAAATTAAACATTTGTAAATGGAGCATGTACTTTGTGCTCGTGGGGCTTCCACTCATGCTTTTCCCTCTAGGATTTCAAGCAACATAACGAGAGAATCGTTAAATCCCGCGAGTTTACGTTTGTAAACGTATACAATATAATACAGTATACAAGGGTTCTCCCTTGTCGCGATGGGGTTGAGTAAAATAATAAGCGCAAAAGGGGCTCAGCCGTTTCTCGTAAAATTCAGAAATGTCATTTCACCGAAGGCAGAGACGAAGTTTCATAGCAGAAGCGTCTTTTGATTCGCGACTCTGACGTGTACGAACAGAGACAAATATCCTCTTCACCGAGGAGATGCGCGAGAGAAAAGCTTCTATCAACAACCCTCTTCAGTGTCTGTGGGTGCCGGATGTTCTCTCGTTGTATCCTCATTGGTTAGTGTAGAACAGAAATGCTACACCAAGTGAAAATACATACATACATACACACATACATACATACACACATACATATATACACACATACATATATACATACATACATACATACATACATACATACATACATACATACATACATACATACATACATACATGCATGCATACATGCATACATGCATGCATACACACATACATACATACATACATACATACATACATACATACATACATACATGCATACATACATACATACATACATACAAACATTATATTTATATTAATTCAGGCAAACCAAGAAGATTCCTCTCTTCTACATCTACGTAGAAGAAGCAAAAATACGAACCTTGTGCTCTTGTATTTAGTAAGTCTATGGAATTTGACTACATACATACACATACACAGAATATTCTCCTGCCAGGAATTTCATTTTACCCGCTGAGAGGAATCGCACGTAGGTATAAACTGCTCTCTCATTTTCTTCTCTTCCTCGATCTTCTCTGTTCCTTCTCATTTTCATCCTGCATCTCTCCTCCACTTTCACCGTATCAAGAGCCCCTTTTCCTCACCCCCTTTAAACTCATGAGATATTATGTCACGATTTGTAGCCGGACCTTCCGAATCTCTGGAATTCACATTCTAAAGCCCGGTACGATAGCCGAGGACGTTCTCGCTCAGATGAAGCTGATGACGTGGTATTTGTACGACCCCGTGCCTCCCCCTGGTGGCTATCGCACTGGATATTACGGTAAACGACCGAGAGGGGGTGAAAACGTGAAGATATGAACGAATTGGTGGGGGCGGGTTTGAATCACCGTTTGGCACAGTTTAGCCACAGAGCATCGAGAGATCGCTACATGCTATGCATAGATAGACATCTTTGCTCCACATGCTTCAAATCCTACATACTACTATATATGGAGCTCGTATAACCAGTCGCAGTTAACCCAATATCTGATTTAAACCTAACGTTTCGATGTTCTCGCGCTCCCGTTTGCTATCTCTCCGCGTACCCCCTGGGGGAAAACGAGTCTCACGGATTACGAATTATCTCTCGTGTCCTTTCCATATGTATATATGGAGCTCTGTGTATATATATATATATAATAATCGTCAAGCAATGCTAAAGTCTATGTACACTATGTCGTACACTCTAGGCCGACTGTGCATCTAATTTATTGGTCCCGCACGTGACTCTCCAACAGGCTTCGTAATGTTGTTTTGCTCTATATATATATATATGTATTTATGTGCCTGATCGAAATCGTATACGTATTTAACAACGCCCCTTAATTAGCGTATTCTTTCCGGAGGGGACTCGAGAATGAGAGAGAGGGAAGAAAGGATGAAAGGGTGTACGCTAGAAGCAGCTTTTCAGCGTATATACACAGAACTTGGTGTACTCTGGTAAACCGCTTCGTTAATCGTACATCATACTAGGAAGTAATGGCCATTACGAAATCATTAATCTGTTAATGGGTTCGTCGTGGTAATGACTTTCTTGTAAAGCTCGCAGTAGCCTTGCAGGGGCTTGTGCAAATGCTTGTACGTTCCCTTTACTCTCGCTCTTTTGTTCTCTTGTGGGCTGTGACAATAAGAGACATTGGACAGTTTGAGTAAGCCTTAATTCCCGTAATAAGCCTTTAAAATCGTGTTAATGAATGTTCCAAACCTTTCGCGAAAAAAATAGCATTAATTTATTTGATGTGAATCCTCCAAGTCCACAATGCATTCAAATGTGTTTTGATTATATTAAGATGCTGCTGTATTTTTTGATAAAGGTATTTAATCCTATCTGTGAATGCAGTGGTTTAGGCAAGAATTTCCAACGTTGTATTACTCATTATTTGTTACTTATCTTGATCATTTTAGAATAATTATTTAACATTCAAACTCAAGCAAACCTTAAAATAAATTAAAACGTACTCATTTGCTTTCTGACGATGTTTCTTTATGCACAAAGGCCTTCTTTACATTACCAAAATTAGCCCAATTTTTTTCTCGTTCTCGTTCAGCACATATTAATAATGGATTTCGTATATTTTACGTTTTAAATATTTCGCAATATTTATGGAAAATACACTAATACAGTGTAGTTATTAGCTTCGTGATAATGGCTATTAAAGATAAATACAAAATTGAGGAAATTAAAAAATTTCCCTAGTGCGATCCACATTTCGACCCTCACGTCGAAAGCCATCGAAGCAAGAATAAGGGTAGTTGAAGCTTTACCGCCATGCATCTCTCCTCTGTGAATATCATCCACCCTCGTTTGGATATTCGGATTCGTCATGCATCGATAAACGGAAACCGCGCTCTAAGCCTCGTAATATGCGTAACGTACCATTATGTTATTACATGGGGTGTTACCTCGGGCACTCAGGACTGCATATATAACTATAATATAGTCTATATATATATATATATATATATATATATATATATATATATACATATACATATACCTAGGCAGCGATCTTCATCCCTTGATCGCAAGTCATCAACGATTGCTTTCGTATTTTTTTTCTCTCAAAGGGAGAGAAACGGTTCATAAATACACACAGATTCTTGAAGTATGCAAATAGTGCGTGACTCGTGTCTTTCCTATAAGAGCACTGAGCTAATATTGACGAATCCGGATCCCTTGCCAGTGAGAAAACCCTCGACAGATGAGCCTCAAATCTCTCCTCTCTTGCTCTCTCTCTCCCTCTCTCTCTCTCTCTCTCTCTCGCTCTCGCTCTCCCGACTGTATAAAAAAGAGCAAAATGAAAAAAAAGAAAGATGGTGAGCAGAGACACTGAGGGAAGCTTCTGGATCAGTATGAAAGTCCGCCAGACTTCCGGGATGAGAAATATTGCTGTTCGGTATTGGCGCGGTATATAGTTTCAGGCATATTTAAAGTCGTTTCACTTCGAACCCTTATTCTTTTATGTGTATATTTATATATGTAGTTCATTCGTTCAATCTCTTGCGTGCACACATGCCTGCTGTTGGAATATCCTCCCTCATTCACGTTCAACCATCTCGAATATCTTCAACGATTTACCTCATACGTATTACGTTTGCTGGCATACATACAAATATATATATATATATATATATATATATATTTGTATGTATATATATATATATATGTATATATACACATATACATAGATGTCTGTGAATGTGTGAGATTCGAAGAGCTTCCAGAGCTGCAACACAAACATATATATATATATATACACATACACACATGTGTGTGAGTGTGTGAGTAAGCTAGAAGCATGTAACATTACATTCGTGGGTATAGAATCTACGCGTCCGCCTCTGGGCAAGGACGAAGATCACCCGGCAGCTTCGATGGTTTTCAGGAACGCACGCACGAACAGCGAGGCGAATATTGGGCGTCGCGTTCCACACTTCTCTAGTCTTTTCGACGTCTCGCTACGTTGGATATTGAAGTCCTTCTCGGGCTGCACGTAGACGTGCCCAGGCTGATAGTACTCACTGCTTCACTGTAACCAGCCGTTTTCTATACATTCTCGCCTAAAACTCTACACATATATACCAGTCTCGAGTAAGAGCAGACATATCGACCATATACATCCCGCAAAAGGAAACTGTACGTGACCGCATTACCTCAGCGCAAAACGCGTGCTGTTATTTTTTTCTTCTTTGTTCGCCATAGTGATATGCCTTTATTTATCTCCTTCGCCGATATATCACCTGATATATATATATATATATATATGCCAGCGAAAAGTCTCTCTGGCGCGTAATATATCAGCGATGTGTCCGCGAAATGAGAAGAAAACAGAAAGCCGTTTCGCTACGTGATTCGCGAACGAGAGAAAAGACCAGCAACTCGAGAAGAGTCGCTACACAGTCGTTCTATATATGTATATACAAACGCGATATCTGGAGCTGCACGTGAACCGCATATCGCGAAAATGTCGACAGCTCGCTCCGCCACGGAAATGTAACTTTTTTCGCTGTGGAAAAATTAATTTAAAAGATAGACAACTGTGCACGGAATAACAGAGAACTCTTCCTCGTCTTTCACTTTGTAATTTGACGAAAAAAAAGACTCGAGTTCTCGTTTGTACCCAGGTTGCCATCAAGAGATGACAAAATTATTTTCATCTCTACGTCGTTTGGCCTCAACTTTTTCTCCATTGGAATATTCATTTTTTCTCGTACCATAAAAGTAAATCGAATAGCTCAAAGTTTTCCAATTTATGCACAGCGTGCCATCAATGATTTTAATACACGGAGGCAACATGGTGGAAATGAAAAACAAGAGTTTTCGGATAAATAAGGTATATGCCGAACTTTGACCCGAAAAAACTTTATCGTTCGGTCGTACTGAGTCATTGGTGCTAATACAACGTGGACGATGGAATGAGTTTTGGGTCTATGGAGTTTTCATGGCGCAACGTTCCCAAAAGATCCTAACTTTCTATCGTCAAGGGAGATAGCCAAAAGCTTCGTGGTTAGGGAGGTAGCTGAGCTGGCTACGAAAACCTGATTAAATCTTGAGAAACGTGGTTCCTTGGAAAACCGCAGAAAGGGGAAGGAGAAGAATGTTCGGACAGAGGGGGAGGGGGCAGAAGCATTGACTGCGGACACACACATGGCAAAAAAAACTTGTTCGATCGTTGAGGGTGTTTTTAACGTCATCGCCCTGGCGGTAAGATACGAGCGCAGGGAGTACTCTTGTCCTCTGATCATGAGGACTGTGAGAAAACGAATGAGAGTCGGGGAAACTGAATGGCAGAGGGTAGTTTACTTCTCGGATAACCCAAAAGTTTGCCTAATTTACCGTGGTCGGAGGGAGAAAATCACACGAGAGGGTTGATTTAACTCTGTGGCCAAACTCTCTAGGCTTTCTATATCTCTTGCTGCCACCAATCTCAGCTGTAGCGACCATTCCTAATTCACTCTGCTTTACTAGTAAAGTGTATTACGATGTGCTACTGCAAAGAGTCTGCATAATAATTCGTTAAATTATCAAAAGCCTTTATTATTTTGTTTATTTTTTTGACTCGATTTGTTTATATCCACTGATAGCTAAAATAATACCTGGGGTAGAATTTCACATAACCTTTCAGCCTTATGTGAGAATACGATTCCGTCGTTAAATACCATTCTGTCGTGGGGGTTACTATTCTGTTGAAGAATACTATTTTGTCATTAGGATATCCTATCATAAAATACCATTCTGGCAAGATTTTCCATTCTGTCCAAAAATACTCTATTCCATCGGACAGATATTTCGACATGTCATTTCGAACTAATTATTCGGATATGCTAACCCAAATAAAGTTGACTTTCTTCATATTTTTGAACTTTCTACACCTCTTTTTACATCTTGACTATAATTTCGAGTGCGTCAACTCCACTGATCACTTCCCCCGAAAACTTTTACAATTTCATCGACGAATTTTCAAATATTCTATCTCCAAGGTCCCTCTTTGTTCTTGATTTTGCTTATATAACATTGATCAAGCCCTCTACTTCCGTTACGAGTATAGTTTTTCGTGTACCAAAATCAAAAATCGTATCACGATTGCCCCGTAATCATTTAACGATCGCCAAACCAATGGGAAAACGTACGTACGAATTGGAGCTGACGAGTTAGCTTTGTGTGAAAGCCAGTCACTGGAATGGTTCTGGGAATTTATCTTCAATGTTCACGTTCGCTCTCTTATCGGCCTGCTCCTCCTTATTCTATATATATATATATATATATATATATATATATACATATAAGCAAACGATATATCTATATAACGATTCCCATAGCCGAACGTCCAAGATGCAGGTCTATTGGTGTGATGCGACGGAACATCGAAACGAAAACGAGAGTGAGCGTCCCAGAGTATATCTCCGTATATATATATGTATATCCAACGGTTCCCATCTCATATAAAGCTCCGAGTTTGGATAAGACTACTCCTGGGAGTTCGTGGGGGTGGTTCGCCCCATGGGAATGATGTACTCGTCTCGAAACTGCCGATAGCATATCCCGCTTGGAACACCAACGGCAGCAACGGGACTCTATACTGATGCACGACGTACGGTACGAAAGAGGAGGAGAGAAAAAGAGACAAAGAACGAAAGTCTCAAGCTCGGAGTCCAAGAAAGCTGGGCTGCTCGCGCAGTTTCTCGTTCTACTGCTCTGTCCGCCACGCTTCGCCGACCCTTCGTCCCTTCATCCCTTACTTATCTCATACAGCTATATATGTATGTATCGATGTATGTGTGTGCAGACTCGTTCCCGCAGCGGTTGTACCAGCGGTGAGAAGCACCGAGAACGATATTGGCTTCGCTCGAAGAAACTTTCACCACCCCGACAGAACGACAAGTGTCGAAGTCGGGCTCGAAGAATCTCCATCTTTACTGCGTCTCTCTCTCTCTCTCTCTCTCTCTTTCTCACTTCTCGCTTCTTACTTTTTGTGTCTATCCTCCAGAGACGATGAAACCACAGAGCCATGAATCAGCTGAAAAAGACGCACGCAATTATTCTCAAAGGGATGTTTTGAACCACATTTCGCTGCCTCTTGAGAGCGTGTCGCATACATTGGTAAAATCTCGAAACTCACAGGACGGTACACGAAATTATGATTGAAGTGGAATTATGATCTTATTTTTCGATCAATAAATTAAACATATAAATCGAATTTGTGGTTCGTTTTTACAAACCAAATAAAATTGCACGTCCATGACGATATCCTAGCGATAGAGGGATTTACTACTTCCGCTTTCGAAGATCGATCGTTGTGCGTCGCGAAAGCATAGAATATATATATAGTAATAGAAGTGAAATTGAGGAGATGGGACGCTTGGAAATTCTACAACCCCTCACGAAGGTTTCTCTCACTCTGCCCTTTCTCGTATTAGAAGCACGTAGCGACCGATGGGCCATCGTAGGCGATGACAAGTTCACATATACATGTAGAGTTATATCAGCTAGCTTATTTCAACCTGCTACATATATACTACATTATGTTGTAAATATGTTTCTATGTACTAAATTCATTGAAACTTGCCGATTCATTGAAAATCATTATATTCCGAGTATTACACGATAGTTATTTATAACATTTTCAGCAGAGGATCTTGGGGATAATCGATCTATCTTTTTGTTTTCTATTTACTCCAATTATTCCGGTCCAATTTGACAAAGTCTTCCATCTATCTTATATATATATATATGATAGATAGACATGTCTATTTTTATAATATAGCCGAGAATAAATCAGGATCAAAGAACGATGGATGATATGTATATAAGAATGTTTAACAAGACCTAATCAAGACGTCGTAAGAGATAATAAATTCATCGTACCCTCCCTCCTCCATTTTCGTTTCTTTAAAATTGTGTTATCCCATTCGACTGTTACAAATATATATAGCACATTTATACATTTTTTGCGTATAAACGTATAGTATGGATTAGCATGAAAAAATGAGTAAGCAAAGCAGTGGGTGTGGCTGATGCATATAGTTCTTATGGAGCAGAACCCACATCGATAATTGAATTTTTGAAGCACGACCTGGCTGACCATTCCATATAAATCTTGTACAAGCCGTTTCTCATCCAGCCAACTCTCGATCTTCTTCTTCTTCTTTAAGGTATATTTAACTCTTCTTCTAGTAAAAATGAAATTTATTAAGTCCGAGACTACTCACGACGAGTTAAAGAGCGTTGAAGTTTTGTCGACAGTGAAGAACTCTTCGGGGTCCGTCCATGTTGTCATTGAACGACCATAGACAAAGTTTAGCTGAATCGTATTGGGCCAAAAATGATGACGATAAACGAGCAAAACGAAAATCCTTTTTTTGCCCCTATAGAATACTGAAATTCCAAATCGGAAAATTCTCTCGTAAAGCATATCAGCCTCAGTTGCTTCCTCCATGCTCTCGGTGTAGCAGTGAATTTCAGACCACTATATACGCGAAACTTTTGGAGCACCATGTGGCGGTTATACGTATACATGTTACGCGCCCCTATGGGCTATGCGAAGTAGAGCCATGAATCCCTTAAATTATATGGGAGACCACACATTTTCACGCGTGTCATAAAATTCTCACCACGCAACCCCTCGTTTCTCTTGTATACGTTGTTCTCCGCTTCTCTCTTTCTCTTTCTCTCTCTCTCTCTCCTTAAGATATGTTCTCCCTGGCTTTCGCGTCAATTCGACATCGCGTATATCCCCCAATGGCCCCCAAGCTCTCTTGTAGTATTATATTACCCCCATGTCATGCGACATTATTCGTCTCACGAAACGCGGCAAAATTTGCCTGTGTAATGCATTCTAACGCGTCACATGATCGTCTCTTTGCGCCTCCACTTTCCCGTGTCGCAAAGGAAAAAATTGTGAATGCGTATACATTGCATAGTACACTTTGCCTTGATATGAAGGAAGAAACGATATATTGTGGCCCTGCGACAATAAATATCGAACTCCGGATATAAATACACAGATGATGTTCACATTGTATATATATATGCATCGCCCAGTATCGCCTATTGACGGCCTAGTATCGCCGTGCGCGCTACGCGAGCCATTTTTTTCAGTTATTAACCTGTCAAATTGCCGCGCGAGCTGCGCGCCCGGTCTCGACTTTTCAATGGCCCTTATTTTGGCTTCAATCGAATATCGAAGTTGCGAGATAATATCGCAATGGATTTTTTAATAGGGGATTACGCGATATTTTACATTTTAGTAGCTGCGTCGTGAATTCATCAAGAGTTTTTCTTAACGAACCCTGAATGGATTTCTGGAAGGAAACATTAACAGGTTCTCCCGATGGATATGGCCGATTTCAGGGCAACCTCTGCCCTCACAACGTAACCGATCGCAGCTTTTACGACTGTAACATTCACCATGACTTTTCAATGGCCCTTATTTTGGCTTTAATCGAATATCGAAGTTGCGAGATAATATCGCAATGGATTTTTTAATAGAGGATTACGCGATATTTTACATTTTAGTATCTGCGTCGTGAATTCATCAAGAATTTTTCTTGACGAACCCTGAATGGACTTCTGGAAGGAAACATTAACAGGTTCTCCCGATGGATATGGCCGATTTCAGGGCAACCTCTGCCCTCACAACGTAACCGATCGCAGCTTTTACGACTGTAACATTCACCATGACTTTTCAATGGCCCTTATTTTGGCTTTAATCGAATATCGAAGTTGCGAGATAATATCGCAATGGATTTTTTAATAGAGGATTACGCGATATTTTACATTTTAGTATCTGCGTCGTGAATTCATCAAGAATTTTTCTTGACGAACCCTGAATGGATTTCTGGAAGGAAACATTAACAGGTTCTCCCGATGGATATGGCCGATTTCAGGATAACCTCTGCCCTCACAACGTAATCGATCGCAGCTTTTACGACTGTAACATTCACCATGACTTTTCAATGGCCCTTATTTTGGCTTCAATCGAATATCGAAGTTGCGAGATAATATCGCAATGGATTTTTTAATAGGGGATTACTCGATATTTTACATTTTAGTAGCTGCGTCGTGAATTCATCAAGAGTTTTTCTTAACGAACCCTGAATGGATTTCTGGAAGGAAACATTAACAGGTTCTCCCGATGGATATGGCCGATTTCAGGGCAACTTCTGACCTCACAACGTAATCGATCGAAGCTTTTACGACTGCACCATGAGTAATTTATAAAAGATTGCTATACAGGCTTTTGCCCTAACCGCAAAGCATGTTCTCGACACCGTGGGACACCGGACAAACCTCCGTTGTGTTTTACTCTCTTTCACCCTATCAGAGTTTTCGCTGCCCACATAGCCAATCAACGCGTTCACTTTTATTACTGAGTCGTAAAAATTTTACGGTATACATAGTGATCCGTATTGTAACTTCTGTACATGAAGGGCACGAGATGTTAGTTCGTTTTATCCATTTACCTGCTTGCACTACGGCAGTATGTATAGTGGCCACGTAAACATCGTGTTATGTTTTATAGTGAGTATGGTGTAGACGCATATAAGACAAGTAACGAGAATTTGGTGTGTTTGTGTCATCACGAATAATGTTATCTAGTACCTGTCGAATAAATTTAAATGCTTCTTCCACGTAGAGAAGCTACAGCCTAGCGAAGGATCGCCATTTAAATGCTTCCTTCACATACAGAAGTCCTAGCGAAGCATTGCCGGTAGACCGTATTTTCTCAATAAACTTTGTCGGACACGCTTCAAATGTAGCAAAATGTAACTCGTACTTTCTTTTCATTACTTTTACTGCCAACGGCAAAATAAACGAGATGTATACTTACAGTTAAAGTGTTATATCGTTACAATTAACGAGAAAATTAATGTCTTGTATTTGTACTCGTCCCAATTGACTCTGTTGTCCTCGATTCGATATATAGATCTTCGTGGCACGCATAATAAGAATACAAATCTAATCCACAAAATATGCTCGTTTCTTATAACATGAAAATATCGAAACATCTCGAGATTTACTTCCCATAAAAGAGGAAATGGCGGAGGTGTTGAAGCGTTAATAGCGTGGCCATTAAATACGGAAAACCGCTCGTGTAGAATTACGTCTGTGTGCACTGAGCAAGGTGGTTATATACGTGCGACGGTTAATTAGCCCAGCCTATTCGATTCGCCATTAGGTGAGCGGGGAAATCGAGGAAGTAATGAAGTCGGTTGCTACTCCTGCTGTCAACATATATATAGTGTGCGGTTCCTCGGCTATACAACACGTATAGAGCTTTGCTGCTAAAACCAGGATGATAGTTGGTATAGCAATAGCAGCAGCCACAGCAGACTGCTCGTCTCTATCCGTCTCAAAACCCTCGACTCTCATCCTCTTCTACCCCGAATGCAACTACCCCGCTCTATATATGTCGACCAATGTACTCTCCCCGTTTCTCCTCGTCTCTCTCTCTCTCTCTCTCTTCTTTCGCTTTCTTCCCCATCACCACGAAGAAGCAGTTTTCAATTAGGCTCGATTACCCGCCCACGTAGCCGAGGCAAAACAACGTCTTACTCCCGATGTGGTCTGAAGCGAGAGAATAAGCACATATAACGAACACGAGTATTAGGAAAGTTGGTTCCGCTTTTACAGCGGAAAAAGAGGGTGAATAACCACACCGATGAAATCTTTCGGGCGTGACCCGTCACTCTCTTGGCGCACAGCGTTACGCTTTTCTTTCGCCCTCTATATGTACCTTGGCCGCCTCCATACTCTCTCATACATCAACGACCCTCCATTCACTTCACACATCCAACGATTCCAGCCATTTTATATTTATAAAGCTTCTGAGTAAGCAATGACAGGAGAGGGAGATTTTTTGCGCGAAACTAACGACGTTTCACTCTAAACAAAATTCTCTTATCGATGCCTCGAGTATGATGGAATTTTTCCAAGCGAAACCCATTTTTAAAATTCTCATCGCTTTTTTCTGCGGTCTGACATACGTCGGTACGTATAGACGAGTTGATTCTTCTCTTCTGTTTCGGAGGACGAACTCGGGATATACATGCAGTCTTCTTTGAGTGTCCCTGTGAAATTCATGAAACAACAAAAAGGGTTAAATGGAAAAAAATTATCTCTATTCTTGGTTGGAAGTAATAATATTCCTTTTCCAATTTTTTTACAAAATGGTGACTATCTTGAAGGGAAAACAGATTCTCAAGCTCTTAAGGACGAAACTAACTATCGCATCTGTTAAACATTTCAGTAAATACATTATCCATTCGATTTTTCGTTTATTACAATTCGTTTTGCTGTCAAGAAGCTTTGCCGCCCCGATTCGATTTGAGTTATAACGTGTGTTATCATGTAACCAAGCTGAGTAACACGAAATTTAGCGGGTCTCATGCTCGCTCAGCGAATTTCGAGAATTGATGACGTGAAAATGACTATGTGTCTGCGTGAATAAGCGAAAGGGAGAGAGAGAGAGAGAGAGAGGAAATCCCGTTAGTGGATGCCGTTTACCACGTGGCAATGAAGCCGAATATCATGATTAGCAGGCGAGCAACGCGTGTCCCTAATGTCTGTCTGCAACAAGAATAATTATATGGTATAATTTCGTCGACCAGTAATTCGTATATGCCGCCATGCGGCTTTCTCATCTATGATCCGACTCAGATACATTTCGGGCGTTATAGTAAACAAATTTGAAGAAATTATTTGCTTAAATCGTCGAATTGATTATGTAATTATTGTAAACGGTAATATATTAATAAGATAAAAATTAAATGAAGATTTAAAAGTGTTCGTGTTCGACAGATTGAATGCTCAAGCCCGCATCTTCTTTTCGCAGAGGGCCCGTTTAGTTTTACCGTGTGATCGATCCAGCCATTCCTCGTTTCTCTTCAACTCATCCACTCTGTATCTGTCCGAAATGTAAACGCCTGAAAACACGTTTCCGCGTACTTTATATACGTAACATCGACGAAAGAGTGTAAGAAAGATGCTGCTTTTGTCTTCGTACCGCCTGTCACGTACCAATTGTCGTACATACAGCTGCCCCCGCCCCCCCTTCCTCCTTATTCCTACTATCACCAGCACGACCCTTCGACAAGTGAACGACGTAGCAAACGTCGTTCGATCGTTTGTGCTTCGTCACCGGTTACCTCTTTTCCTTCCAACGTCCGAGATAAAAGCTCGAAAACAGATGGCCAAACGTCTCATAAATTTTCTCAGAATTTCCAATTATTTTTCCTAGATCCTTCACTCGCTTCTCCACTACCTCCCTCAGCATTCGCCATGGACGGAAAACGACCATGAGGCAATTTTTTTATAGCGAAAATACAATGAATTCGTCGCTGTTTTATTTTCCTAAAAGTTTTCAATAAGTTGTAGTGCGTTTCGATGTATTTTTTTAGCGAACTTTTTCTGTAAAATTAATCGAACCTTTCTCTGCAAAAACAAGGTCAACCCAGACATGAAAATTGTTGATGAAATACGTGGACGTTTTGCATTAATTAATAGAGTTACATAAATGTGTGCAGATAATTTATGCTAAATGTTTGTTATAGTTGAATAATTAAATTATTTCTCGGTTTTTCTTGTAATTGACCTAAAAGACGATTTCTTTAGTCCATTTACCAGAAGGGATGCAATAAGCAGCACACAATACATTTTTACCAGTAATTAAATGACTTTTATGTAAGAAATAAAAGCTTCCGCGTTTCGCAGTTTTATATTATTATTATTTTTTTCTATATCTTCCTTTATTATTATTTTATTGTCCCTCGTGGCTACACGATATACGCTTCTTTATTTTTTTCCCACAACTATGATAGAATTTAATTCTGCTCACTGTTTTATGTCCGGATAAAAAAATTGGGATATATGAACGATCATATTCGCCTCCCTCCGTCAATATAATATACAGGCACATGACGGTACAATAAACTCCATCACTTTGTCGCGAGAGTCCTATGAAGCGGGAATTTTACGAGATATTTTGTCGAGGGTGAAATTCACTGCAGCTCTGGCTTTTCTCTTACGTATATGTCACACGAGGCAGAGAGAGGCCAACTCTTTCGTTTACACGAATTATACTGTATAAGGAGATTGTATATATATAAGAGAATGTACATATAAGTATTGAAAGCAAGCTCGTGTGCTCTGCTTGGACGGTTATAGAGCTGGGGCAACCGAGTGCGCACGAACGTGCACTTAAGTACCTACCCCGAGTCCTTCTTTTACCCTTGCAGTCTCTCCCGAAAGCGCGTCTCATGCTCGCTCTCGGGCCAATGTGCTCACTACGTTGAGCTCTGGCTAGAGGGTTGGTCAAATAAAAGGAGTGCGTTAAATCGACTCCGAGACTACTTTCAAAACGAGTCGAGACTCTGGACCGACATTTCCGTGGATGCTGTGAAACGAGAGCGAGAGAGAGGGAGGGAGAGGCGACTCGCTCCTCGCAGTTGAACAAGCACGCCAAGCAACGCCAGCAGTGGAATCGTAACGAGTGGAAAGCTTGCTCCGCATAATTGCGTCCCGACGAGCAAATTCCACCTCTCTCTACCTCTTTTCTCTTTCTCCTGGACCATCCTCTTGGCCTGTTTGTGCTTTTGTCCTATTCCATGTTTTTCTTTTTCCCATTCAGAGGAAATGCAATGTTGAGAGGAGAAAAAAAAACAGCGAGCAATTCAAACTTGCTCATCATTTTGATCTCGTAATACGAGGCCATTTACCTCGAATCTCATCTCGATCAACCGCGTCTTTTTAATTTCGTGAAAATGAGCCATACGAAAGAAAAATGACCTCAACATGAGTGGAACAAGATTGGGATATGGCAGCAAAAATTATGAATTACCGGAGTTGAATAGACATTAAGACATCGTGAAAAGAATTGGAGAAAATTCATGGTGAATAAGAATTTTTCAAAAATAACGAAGAAATGTGAAATGAGAGAAGGTATATGAAGCAACGATGCATTTACTCCATTCCAAAATTCTTGACAGTCGAAGGGTAGAAATTTCGGGGTGACGAGAAAGGGCGTAGAACTTCCGCAATTCTCTCGTGTCTCTTGCGCGGTGCCTCGAGGCGCCCTTTCAACCAGCATGTCTTTCATCCAGACATCTTAGACTCCGAGTATAAGATGAAAACTCTGTACACCCTCGACGAAAAAGCACAGCAGCCCACCGACACAACAGAAAGCGAGAGATAGAACGGAGAAGTGAAAACGACAAGAGACACTCGGGATTGTCGTCTTTTCAGCAAAAGACATACGCATATATACGCTAAAGGCGCTAAAGGGGCTAGAAAATGTCTTCTGTTACATTTCTCTCCAGGCAAAAATCTCCCCACCACGTACCCTTTTTCTGGACTGTCTATGTGCATTATTCGCGCGTCGCGGGGTTGTAAAAAACTTCGTGGTCGAGGGCGGAGAATGATACCCTCCCACGTTCATCATGTCATCTCATCCATTCTTTCAAATTTTTAAACAAACAAAAAACATAATAGATAAAACAGCAATTTCAATTCAGAGAAGAGTAAAAATCCATCTGTGTTGCCTCGTAAACGTTTGGGCATTCATCCCCGACTAGTTTCTCGTGATATACCAAGAGGATTACCTGATACAACAGCTAAAATCCTCACGTCATCCTTAACGCCCTTCCTCCTTTATTCTCTCCTTTTTCCCCAGATCCTTTCCACACACACGCATACACGCTTGCATCCTTTTGACGACCTCGAGTCCTGAGAATTCAGCCCTCTCGTGGCTGTACGCAAGCTCTCTGAACTTTTCTTTCTTTCTTTCTTCAGCCTTTGTCCTGTGAGAGGGAAAGAGACACGTCCGTTAGGGGATGAGCCTTATGTGACCCGTTATAGCCCCCAAGGACCTCGATCCTCGAGAGAAGCACTTTTTTCACCTTCCTCCCTTACGTAAAGCTCTCTTTCTCTCTGCTCAAACCTGCGGAGTAGCTCGGAAAGCATGAGCACACAGAGGAAAGAGATTCGCGGTGCTCTTAGCTCTCTCTGTATGCCGTCGAAGACACACAAGAGGAGTCACGGAAAGGATTAAGTTTTTTTGCACGCCTAGCAGTCTCATTCCCATCCTAAAGTTTTTTTTTTCTCTCTTTTCCACTAGCTTCTATGTCGAGGATAATGGTATAGCAAAACGCGCGAATTCACCGGGAGATAAGGGTATAAAATCATCATCAAGATGCGCCGTCCAGAGGGCGCCACCGCAGGGAAAACCCTCCAGGATTAATTATTTAGCCACTGTGGACGAAACAGAGTTTTGGCTGATGGGAGGAAAATAAATATAATACGTTGAAAAAAAAAAGATAAAAAACATTTGGGGCTCCGGCGAGAGGAGCTTTTTATGGCGTACTTTAGTTTCGGCAACAAATGTTTCCCCCGGGCCGATTTTTCACGCGCACTCCCCCTCCCCTATTCTCCCAAGTGCGCTTTCCCCAAGACTACCCTTCTCTCGGGTTTCATTTATATATAGCTATATGTACCCATGCTATACATTAATGTGACGGTGTGCGGCTTGGTGGAGAAAGATGGAAAGTCTAATGCGCTGTTTCAGAGGTTCTGGGAGAGTGAGCGGACGCTGGAGAAGCAGTGGAGAGGAGGAGGTGGAGGAGGAGGAGAAAGAGAGAGAGTACTGGCACGATTTCTCAAATGAAATATTATTACACCCGAGCCGACCATAGAGACGATATCCCTCCTTCTCTCGCTGCTCGCACAGCGAAGTCGAGGAACGAAGGATTTTCCCAGACGATGTATGGTATTGGGGCCACGTGTGTACTAATATCAGGACATGTGAGCCTTTCGAGTCCTCGTGGCTATTCCAGCAAACCAGAACCAAAGATAAAACTGACTCAATCCTTTGGGACAGTTGAACAAACTCACAAAGTATGTATATTTGTAGGAAAAATCGGACTGAGATTAATCCCAACGACGGAAGTAGCGATGAAGACGCTCAATTCTGACATATCAATACGAGGAAATTAATATTACAATTGATGAATATATGAGCCCGAAAAAAAATTTCATACGTATCTTCCATTTTGTTCAGCCGGTGTATATCAGTTTTAGTGAGATTTATCCTGACTAAATCATAACGCATTTGGCTTCAGGACAAAATCACAACAATAAACGTATACAATAAAAATGTGCAAAGTAGATAGGATGAGAAAAACATCTCGGAAGAAAAAGTTTAGAGTAAAAACGGCCTAGGACGAGATTCAAGTCCGGAGTTGAAAAAAATAAAAAGGGTAGACAAACACATTCTTTTCGCAGCTCAGTAGAGCTTTGTACGAGTATATACAAAAGTATATACGATAAAGAGTTAACCCCAAAGAGTTGGCGTGGGTTACACGACTGTCTCGTTTTGACGAGAGTTTCGTCCCAGGAAAAAAAGTAACTGCCACCTCTCGACAACCCCCTGGGACTCTGCTGGTTAAGATATATATATATATATATGTATAAAACTACTGGTGAAGTTAGAGAAAAAGGGAGATAGCAGAGCTCGTCAGGTGTGCGTCCCAGCGAGAAACTTTTTCGTCGTTCTTGACGACCAGTGACTACGACGACGACGACTAACAGTCGCAAAGGATACGAATGAAGAAAAGACAGAAATGGGTGATCCGCAGTCGTGCCAGACAAAGTCCTCGTGCTTCTAGCGCGATTCACAGTGAATTCTAACGGATTTCCCACAACCCTCGTTTATTACTTTTGTTTTTCTTCTTTTATCTCACGACGAAAACTTTGAACGGATTTTGCTCTTTTTCATCCCCTTCATTTTTTTCGTTCGGGATACTTCTTCGGAATAATAGCGAAATAATGAAATTATTGTCCTACATACAGGGCATTGTCCCATATATACATATATATGAAATGAAAATATTAAGTAAAAAAAAATGAGGAATGAAATAAAAATTTACTGATGAGACATGTCGCGAATTCTCCCAAATATTATTTTACAAAGTAGAATATCTTCGATCTTTTACCTTACAGCAAATGCCACGTGTATTTTGCCCTTATATTCCCTCTAAAAATTCTCCCTCTCATAAATTTTTTTTTTCATCTTTGTCTCTCGTTAATTTCATTTAACAACGTGCGATGCGACCCGGCGACAAAGAGCGGCTCAGAGACGAATGCTATGCTGTAGCGTACAAGGCCTCTCCGTCGTTGCCGCCGCCGGGGCTTTTTGCTTCGTGGAATAATTAGACGAAGAGAGTTTGGCGAGATCCTTTGTACACGGGGGCGCATGCACGCGGAAGACCGTACTGCTTTTGGGGGAGAAGGGCAAAAATAAAATCAAGAGAAACACGACGTATATATACCAACATCTCGTTTTGTACTGCTACAAACACGAGGAAAATTAACTTTATGTCAAAATTACATATTATTTATTGTTATTATTATTATTATTAATAATATTATTCCTTTTATTGTAGCAAGATATATTTTTTAAAAATTGTACGATACATATTCGATTTATTCCTTCGATATTCCATCGCAGACTACTTGATTCGATCGAAATCTGGTAAATCGAATATATCTGCATCGGAAATGGTTTCCCGATGAATATTTTTAAGTGCCACACTCACTGGGAATTTTCCACGGGTGAAGAAAACGCGAGGAGTTTTTGTGGTTTGTCCTGCAGAGCTCCACAGCGCAAAACAAGAGAGAGAGAGAGAGAGAGAGAGAGAGAGAGAGAGAGAGAGAGAGAGAAAGAGAGAGGGAGGGAGAGAGAAATAGATTTATATTCGACAGAGATTACGAGAAAAGTTTTCCAATTGCGGTAGGAACGACAGATAAAGCGTGAGCTGTGTGTGTGGCAGTAACGGCAGAACCTTCAGAGCGTCGACATCGAAAACCAATGGGACTCTCTAGCGGGGCCCAACATTCGCAGTAAAAAGAGAGTGAGTACCATAACGCAGGCCGATCTCAGGCTCACGTCCCAGTTCGTACTCGCGGTAAATATACGTACTGGAGGAAACGTGTGGAAAAGATTCGCGCGGATCGATCCCTCGGGAAAGCTTGTACGGTAGAGGACGAAGAATGAGCGGAAAAAAAAGTGATTGGAATAAAAAGAGTCGAGTGCTGCGAGTATAGCGATCATATATATATATATATATATTATCATTTATTTATTTATTGCTTCATCGGAAAACATTTCGTAGAGGAGAGGGTACGATTTTTGGCCAAGTTCACGATCCATTATTATTTTTTATATAAATATTTTCACAACGATATATATCTAGTTGATGTTATACTGGCCAATTAATTTTCCAATGTTTATGGTGCTCAAAACGGCACAGAAGATCGTGTACTGAGGACGAGCACGATAATGGTCGTGGATGTGTTACGAGGGGGGGATGAACGTGAGCAATCCCCGGTATGCAGCAGGGAACAGAAATTAATAACCCGCGGGTGAGGCAAGAGAGGGAGAGAGAGAGGGGCGCGATTTCTCTCTGGTAAAGTTTGCCGAGTGAGAATTCCATGAAATCACGTATCCCTCGCTCTTTTGGGCTTTCCTCTCGTCCCACGCACAAAAAGAGGGACGCTCTCGTTGTGCGATGCCTCATCGTCATGTTATAACGATAATTCTCCATGTGGCTCACAGGATTCTTGCGAGTCGAAACGAATGTCCATTCGGGTTTTGTAAGCTAAAGGCTTGATGTGTGTCGCAATTGAAAATTTTGGGTTGATCCACGGTTTTTCAAACGAATTACTAATTAACATTCATTATATCACAATTTTCAATGATTTAACAATATAAATAATAATAATAATAATAATAATAAAATGAATGAGATATTTTTCTTGCTAATATCTCGTTAATATAATCTCGTTGAAACTCATTGTTTTGAACGGGCCATCCTTTGATTGTCGGATGTTGAAGAGGAGAATAGCGAAGGGGGTATATGATGAAAAGGGCGAGAGAAAAAAGGGCTCCTCTAGACGTCATTGTTGGGCGTGTCGGTCGATCGTCAAAATCGCGTTAAGCAACGCGCACTTTTCAGTCGGCAAAGGTGGAGGCCAGAGAGATAGAGAGTGAGGTGTGCTTGGGACACTAAACTCAATTCTGGTACGGCGCTAACACGATTGCCGCCAGACACGGGCACTTCACCTTGGTCTTGCTCCCTTTCTCGCTCGTTTTATACCTTCGTCGCTCTCTCTCCCTCTCTCTCTCTCTCTCTCCTATCTCATACTTTTTACGACGCCACGATGAGAAACAGAGTTAACGATAGCCGACGCCGAGACTTTCTGACTACTCGTCGCCCGCGGATCGTCCAAGTAACAGTGAAAAAGGAACATAAAAAATATACAAGATTAATTGTCATTTGAGCCTTACAAAGTGTGGACTAAGTGTGGCGTTAATACACATAAAAATAAATTATAAAAATTATCATTACAAAAAAAAAATTATTTTCTTTCAACAATTTTGGTTTATTGTAATTAGAATTTTTTATTTCACTGCCATTATGATTTTTTTTTTTATTCATAAAAATGATCAATTGATCAGATATCGATTAGAGTAATTTTTTCTCGATGTTGAATTATCAAGCATTATGTATGAGGACATACTGGCTGTTTTCACTGAGGCGTACGTTGCACGCTACGATCATAAAGTTAATCATTGCTGGGCGATGTGATAAATAAAATCTAAAAAAAAAACCACAGCTCGTCTATAAATCATACATACGAGAATCGAGAACGAACGCACGCGGTGCTGACCCATTCGAGTATCACGTATAAAACGTATATTATTCTCTTCGTTCTCTCTCTGTGTGTGTGTCACGTAACATGGATAACACTCGGGCTAGTCTCGTGGCGACTCACACAGGCATACAAACAATACGAGAAAAGGCTGCTATATAAACGGGGGAACAATTCTCGCTTTTGTTTCCTCCGTTTGTCATATAGAAGTCAACGTTGTTTTGCTCCGGTCCAGACCACACATAACGGGGAATATGACGAAGGAAGCTCCGAGGATTTTCTGTATCAAGTTTCTCACTCTATGTTCGATTTAACAAGCCCGTAGAGACCAGCGTTATCGCGGGATACAGTAGAAAAATTATTTATCGCTGCGTGTACGTGAAACAAGGACGTGTTATCATCTCGATTTTTTTTCCCTTCCAATAATACCGGATCGTTTCACGCTGAGATCACGTACATCTCATCAAGACTCTCATATAATATATTATACACATTGATATCAAATTTCGAAAGTCAGAAGTTGAAATTTTTTATCTGTCGCTTCATTAAAAAAAAAAGGATTCATTGAAATATAATATATAGCTTTCATTTCAATCGTACCAATTTCTTTTTTCTTTTCCAATTAATTCAAGATGATAATTATTAAATTTGGGACTTGGTGAAATGGCTGTTATTTTATTCAAATATATTTTATTTCGTTCAAATGAACTGTGCTTAATTTTTTTTTCAAGTTTCTCACTCTATATTCGATCCAACAAGCCCGTAGAAACGAGCGGTATCGCGGGATACAGTAGAAAAATTATTTATCGCTGCGTGTACGTGAAACAAAGTCGTGTTATCATCTCGATTTTTTTGGCCCTTTCAATAATGCCAGATCGTTCCACTCTGAGGTCCAGTATTATCTCATCAATACTCTCGTAGAATATTATTCGTTGATATAAAATTTCGAAAGTCAGAAGTTGAAATTTAGGACCTGCCACTTCACTAAATTTTTTTTTTTCCATTTAAATTGAATCAAGATGATAATTGTTGAAGTTGCAACTTGGTGAAATCGATTTTATTTGATTCGTATATATTTTATTTCGTCCAAATGACCTGTGCTTAATTTTACTTTCATATAAGCTAATTTTTGTTCTTCAATTGGCGTTACATCGATGTTTTTCCTGAAATAAGCAAGTTTTTTCACTCATGCCACGCGAATAAAACGTGTAAAGTAATTTTTCATTGCAGAAAGAAAATTGTTATTACATCAACCCGACAATTTAGCCTTGCAACGCTTGTAAAATCTTCACGACAAAACGATAGACATTTATTTCATCAACACTTTGAAAACTTCAAAAAGTTATATACTAAATGTCACTGTATGAAGGATCAAGATATGTCGAGAACTATAATAAACGATCACGAATTGCTCGCGTAAAATTCGTGCAACGTCCAACATTCGTACTGTGTGTGTGTGTGCAACAGATGGTGGCAATAGATCAATTCCGTTTCAATTATCTCACGTACAGAACACACACAAAAAAAAAAGTTATCGCTTTCATATTATACGGTTAGCATTTACGCGAGACGGCAGGGTGGTGCATTACATACGTAGCGTCTGGACTTTTATGTCTCGTCATATTATATTTTTCCTGTGACGATTTCCATGCAACGAAAACTTTTCCTTTCAATCCTTGACGATATTTTTTTTTCCCCAAAAATTGTCACCGAAGAGCATAAAAATAATAGAATTCAATGACATCGTCGTAAATCTTGCCACTCGAATCCCGATTGTCAATTTTTTTTTGATTATTTAACAAAGACAGAGAGATAGAGAAACAGAGACAGAGAGCTGGGAAAAAGTGCTTTGTCGTTGGTTTTTAAAAGAGATGCTGTCCAAGTGCGATGTGCATCAAATATTGATGCACACGTGTCACTCTGCAAAGATCGAACGATAACAAAAAAAAAATATTCATTTCACAATTGAAAATTGCTCCCATCCCAGTTACCAAATATCTAGAGTGTATCGGCTTTAATATAGCATAGTAGCAATATATATCGCGTATACAATTATATATATATATATATATATATATATATATATATATATATATATATAGATATATGTATATATATTTCTTCGTTGAAAGATGAGGTCGATGCATCACAGATTTTTTCAATAATCTCGCACTGCTGCTGTTGCCTTCTCTCTCCCTCTCTCTCTCTCTCTGAAACAGCTTGCTGCAGGCTTTTTTCTCGACTTAATCAAAAAGTCTCGGAGCCAGAGGTAATACACGAAGTACATCCAAACCTCCACTCATGCAAATACGTACGTCCCTATATATCTATATAGTATGCCGTATATCGATATATATGCATCCATACATATATATACTGCCCATTACCTATCGTCGAAGACCTATATCTATAGGCGCAAAAGTGATATATATATATATATATATATATGGGTGTGTGTGTGTGTAGGCTTTTCCCGTATAGTTTCTCTCAATGTTTCCCGTCTTTATTGGAGAACGACCCGGCAGGGTAAAACGCTCTCGTGCGGGTGAAATATTGCTCACTGGTGCAAAACCCATCTGCGTCTTCGTTTTCTCGTGGCTTTAGGTCCGTCGACTCTGTGCGTGCGTATAACCATCTCGTGAAACCCCGGCGGGCAATACAAACTGATTTCCAGCGTATGTTATATACACACACACACACACACCTAGAACGTAGAATTCAATGATAATTCATATACGTGATTCGTCTCTCTCATGTACGTCTCGAGTCCTCTGCTTTTCGTACACGAAAATTTATATATGTCCCTGACGCACACATATGTGATACACGTAATATATTACAAGTTCAATTCATTTGCATAAATACCACTTTAGCACTATGTTATTCATATTTATTATTGGGTTGAACGATACATATGCATTTGAACATTTATATTCAATATAATATATTTTATTTATAAAAATAAATAAATATTAAGCTTTCGGGATGTTCTGCCTGAGAAGAAACTTCTACTATATACATCGTTTTGTACGCGTAGATGGATATTCGTCGAAGTAGATAGTGTCTATAGAGCTTAGACGTAATTGGAGGCGAATTATTTCTCCTCGAAGTGGCCCGAGAGTTTCCCTATTTCTCGCTATACTTTCACCTCTATATACGCCAGAATGAAGATGTATCCAAAACTCTGGAATAAGAGATCTGTCTCGTTCGTTCGAGGATAACAAGATGGGAAGGCTGGTATAATAAATAAATAAATGAATAAATATATATATATATTATATATATATAATAAGCACCTGTATACTGCAACCATCAAGCGTGTTTAATCTTCGCTCTTGCTGCGAATTTCATGCAGCATCGTCGTGAAAGCCGCGATATATGTATATACGATAAAGTACTCTTCGCTTTCTATTGCGACTTTGTTTGCACTTGCTCATCTCTCGCTCTCATTCTGTACAACCGCGTCAAGCTCAACCACACGCAGTCTGCTACAAAGTGATCTCTCTGCAAAGTATTGTACGAAGCGGTTGGCGCAATTCAATAGAATCGCTACGGTTATATATATATACACTGCTGCAGTATATATAGATAACACATCGTTGCTTTTTGTCATGTGACATGTATATGTATATTGGCTCGGTTCCCAGGGGGACCTGTCGTCCACCGGTTATCACGAGACAGAGAGAAAGCTAAACAAAAAACGATAGCTCGAAAGTCCTAGTTCGCAAACAACTAAAGGTTCCAGGCACGAGGCAAAATGCTCGGAGAGTTAAAGAGAGTTGTTTGTCTTGCTGAGTAGCTCGGGCTCTATCTGGTGAATTGAGCTTCCGTTTTGTGGCTAGAAGCACGCGCGAAAGCAGCTCGTCATTGCTTGTATGGAGAAAGGACGAGTAAAAGGATTTTTTTTTTTTCTATACTTTCCTTTATTTTAACCGCTCGAGAGTTATGAGTGTACATTTATAGGAAGAGTTAAAGAGAAAAGCGTGGAAGAGAGATGAAAAAAAAAAAAAAATTATAAGGGTAGGTTTTTCGAAACAAGGGATGATCTCTGAGTGTGGAAGTGCTTCGTCAGGATGTAGAATAAACAAGGTCGCGTGGCTTATATATTAGACATCGTTCATACCCTAATACCAATTTTTATACTGTATAGATCGTGCCTACGCTTTTCCTATATCAGAGCCATCTATCGTGCTTAGATATTCAACTCCACAGTGTTGTCTATAAACTCTCTGGACTATATAAGCACGAGGCCCTGAGGAATTATTCATAACGTATCAAATATTATACGATCATACATCAGCCGTTAAATATTCAAAAATGTCGCACGCGTCCTTCACCCCTCGTCTAATCTCGATATTGCACGAGTCATCCCTGTATAGAGAACGAGGATGAAGAGGAACAGGATAAACTGGCTGATGGGAGATTTTCCTAGCCACTATGATTTATCCTCGTTCAATATTTATTCGCACTGGGAATCTCTCAATTTTTTACTTTACACGGGGGAAATTAGTTTTAAGATTATTCTTACTGGTCGGAACGTTTTTTTTTTTTTTTTCGAACCATCGGAAACTTTGCAGATCGTTAAATAGTTCACATTAAGATCTCACGAAAAAATTATTTTGGTTAATCGATTGATGAATTATTTGTATATCTTTTTGACACCCGAACGTTCATGGTGAGTCAGGAAAAATCGAATAAACTGTATATTCCTCTTTTCGACGTCGTTTTCGAAAAACCCTTTTACTACTCAGAGTTACTCTTCCATTTATTTTATATTTTATATGGAATTGAATCGTCGAACGTGAGCATTCGTGTGTTAGAATGCCCTTCGCTCTCGAGTGACCATATATAAATACCTATATATCCTGTATATATATATATATATATATATATATATATATATATATATGTATGTATATCGTATAGTATCTTCTATACGGAATTGATTTCGAGCGATGCACGCGCCGGATAGGAAAAATAAAAATAAGAAAAAGGCAAGAGGAATAAAAAAAAAAGAAGAAGAAGGAAATGATAGCCAGTATCTCGAGATACTGTGTAGTATAACGAAAAGGCCGGGGGTTCAACTCCCGATGGAACACGCCTGGCCGAACTTCGGACAGTGTATTTATCGATGGAGGGTTCGGACCCGACGTCGACCCCGGAGGGCTTATATATATATATATAAACCTCTCTATACTTGCTGTTGCCATGTTCTCTCTATATCGTAGAATGCTCACAGAGCGAATACTGCACTCTATTCTGTAATGATATATATGTATATATATATATATATATATACATATATATATATATATAAATATACATATATATATATATCTTGTGCATAAAGTGAGAGGAACTATGAAAGCTCAGGAGGAAAGTGAGAAAGCGAATGAGAAAAGAGAGAGCGAGAGAGACAGTTTGTTGGCGCACAACTCGAAACTCAATCTATCTGGCCTCTTCGGTTCTTCTGCTTCCTGGCGTTCAACTGAAGCCTCCGTAGCTTTCGTTCGCGCTCTCTCGCCACTCGAGCACTGCTATAGCAACCACGATGGGGAACCAGCGCAAGCCAGCAGCGAGAGATCCTCTCGAAGCCCCGAGGACATGACGAGTGCTCGGACCGACTCTCGCTTTGAGCGGAAGAGGCTTGTTTGTGTCGGCCAATCGATGCTATACAACGAGAGATATTATATATATATCGAGCATACATCCGCACGTGCGTTACGAAATATTGCACAAAAATTCTTGCCGTGAAATAATGGACAAGAGAGGTCAAAAAAAACGACATCCATTTATATTAAATATAAAGAAATAATGACCAATTTCTTCACAACGTTTTTGACCGGGCGGTCAAAGTTTACTGCCTGATAGCTCGTACTTTTGGTATTGGGTAACCGACAGATAGTTTTAACCGCAGATAAACGTCGTGGATAAATCGAGTAAATCGATGAAAAGCAAAAAAAAAAAATAGCCATTGTATATACTGTATGTAAGGGTAAGTATACAAGGGTTAGAAAAAGAAAATGATAAACAATTTTTTAGATCCTACTAGCATGGAGATAATGTAGACTCAAAATATGCATGTAGCCTCAAAATATATCAAAAAGGATCTTTAAATCTTTCAAATTAGCAAAAAAAAAACTCGTGAATATTTAAATGATTAGTTTAAAAAAAAAAATTGCCTCACACCATTTGTTATTCGTTATTTATTGTGTATTACATAAATCCCACGCATATATCCAGTATCAGGTGAGATGTATTTCGGAGATGCTTATGAAAAAATTGATGCACAAAATTGGTAAAAATAAGCAAAGGGGTTCGATTTCATCTCATACGAATTCATCAGTCCGAATTAATCCAGTCGGGGAGAGTACTATACAACGAGAGATGTTATATATATATATCGAGCACACATCCGCCGGTGCGTTACGAGATATTGCACAAAAATTCTTGCCGTGAAATAATGGACAAGAGAGTTAAAAAAAAAAAAGAAATCCATTTATATTAAATATAAAGAAATAATTACCAATTTCTTCACAACGTTTTTGACCGGACGGTCAAAGTTCACTGCCTGATAGCTCGTACTTTTGGTATTGGGCAACCGACAGATAGTTTTAACCGCCAGATAAACGGCGTGGATAAATGGAGTATATTAGAGTATCTGTCGAAGGGCTTGAGAATATGCAGAAATTCCCTTACCGAGGGATGAAAAGCAAAAAAAAATAGCCATTGTATATACTGTATGTAAGGGTAAGTATACAAGGGTTAGAAAAAGAAAATGATAAACACTTTTTTAGATCCTACTAGCATGCAAATAATGTAGACTCAAAATATGCATGTAGCCTCAAAATATATCAAAAAGAATCTTTAAATCTTTCAAATTAGCAAAAAAAACTCGTGAATATTTAAATGATTAATTAAAAAAAAAAAAATTGCCTCACACCATTTGTTATTCGTTATTTATTGTGTATTACATAAATCCCACGCATATATCCAGTATCAGGTGAGATGTATTTCGGAGATGCTTATGAAAAAATTGATGCACAAAATTGGTAAAAATAAGCAAAGGGGTTCGATTTCATCTCATACGAATTCATCAGTCCGAATTAATCCAGTCGGGGAGAGTACTATACAACGAGAGATGTTATATATATATATCGAGCACACATCCGCCGGTGCGTTACGAGATATTGCACAAAAATTCTTGCCGTGAAATAATGGACAAGAGAGTTAAAAAAAAAAAGAAATCCATTTATATTAAATATAAAGAAATAATGACCAATTTCTTCACAACGTTTTTGACCGGGCGGTCAAAGTTCACTGCCTGATAGCTCGTACTTTTGGTATTGGGCGACCGACAGATAGTTTTAACCGCCAGATAAACGGCGTGGATAAATGGAGTATATTAGAGTATCTGTCGAAGGGCTTGAGAATATGCAGAAATTCCCTTACCGAGGGATGAAAAGCAAAAAAAAATAGCCATTGTATATACTGTATGTAAGGGTAAGTATACAAGGGTTAGAAAAAGAAAATGATAAACACTTTTTTAGATCCTACTAGCATGCAAATAATGTAGACTCAAAATATGCATGTAGCCTCAAAATATATCAAAAAGAATCTTTAAATCTTTCAAATTAGCAAAAAAAACTCGTGAATATTTAAATGATTAATTAAAAAAAAAAAAATTGCCTCACACCATTTGTTATTCGTTATTTATTGTGTATTACATAAATCCCACGCATATATCCAGTATCAGGTGAGATGTATTTCGGAGATGCTTATGAAAAAATTGATGCACAAAATTGGTAAAAATAAGCAAAGGGGTTCGATTTCATCTCATACGAATTCATCAGTCCGAATTAATCCAGTCGGGGAGAGTACTATACAACGAGAGATGTTATATATATATATCGAGCACACATCCGCCGGTGCGTTACGAGATATTGCACAAAAATTCTTGCCGTGAAATAATGGACAAGAGAGTTAAAAAAAAAAAGAAATCCATTTATATTAAATATAAAGAAATAATGACCAATTTCTTCACAACGTTTTTGACCGGGCGGTCAAAGTTCACTGCCTGATAGCTCGTACTTTTGGTATTGGGCGACCGACAGATAGTTTTAACCGCCAGATAAACGTCGTGGATAAATCGAGTATATTAGGGTATCTGTCGAAGGGGTTGAGAATATGCAGTAAATCCCTTACCGAGGGATGAAAAGCAAAAAAAAAATAGCCATTGTATATACTGTATGTAAGGGTAGGTATACAAGAGTTATAAAAAGAAAATGATAAACACTTTTTTAGATCCTACTCGCATGCGGATAATGTAGACTCAAAATATGCATGTAGCCTCAAAATATATCAAAAAGAATCTTTAAATCTTTCAAATAAGCAAAAAAAAAACTCGTGTATATTTAAATGCGTAATTTTTTAAAATAATTTGCCTCACACCATTTGTTATTCGTTATTTATTGTGTATTACATAAATCCCACGCATATATCCAGTATCAGGTGAGATGTATTTCGGAGATGCTTATGAAAAAATTGATGCACAAAATTGGTAAAAATAAGCAAAGGGGTTCGATTTCATCTCATACGAATTCATCAGTCCGAATTAATCCAATCGGGGAGAGTACGAAGTGTCGTAGCAAAAGCAGAAAGAGAATATATATACCATATATAGCATCGGATATACATGGAACGACCCCAAAAGCGGTTGTGCATTAATGCAGCCACCCTTTTTTTTGCGAGCTCGAACGAGAGAGCTCTGCTCTTGCGTGTTTTCTCCGTCGGGGCGTGAAATAAAAAATTCAAAGCTCGTTTATAGGGGGTTGAAGAACCAAAGGAGCGTGATGAGCCTCCGCGAAAGAGAGAGAGCGAGAGAGAGAGAGCCAGAGAGGCCGAAAGCTTCTACCAGCCAGATGAAACGATAAATACGCGAGAAACTCCGATTTTTAGAATTTGCGAAGGTCGGCGGGCCCTAAAAACCCAAAGAGAGTTTTTAGGGAGGGAGAAAAAGCTCGACGGAATGCATGAAACGCGCGCGTGGTGATGAAAGACCCCCATCGAGGGGAGGGGAGCGTGTGAGTCACGCGTGAAACCTCTACTCGTTACCCTTCGACGAGTGGGTTCTCTCGCAATTCACGTTCTTTCATTCACCCTTCTATAAAAAAAAAAAAAAGTAAAAAAAAAAACACATATACACTATAAGCCCCTCAGCTCGTATTTTTCAAATTCCATCTCCACTCTCTCCTTCTCCCATTTTGATCCGCGAGACGCCACTCAAGAATCTGCCTGCGCCGATTCGTAGGGGGGTGCTCTAATCTCCCGATACGCGAGACAGTCAAGATCATAATGACAAGTGTAAGAAAGCGTCTGCCGAGTAGTTATACGGTTATTGGCCACTCATCAATAAGCCAAAAGTTACAACTATTGACACATCAACCTATCTGGCAATGGTGATTTTCACTATTGACAGTGCTGGCTGTCAATCTGCTGTGACGGCGAAAACCAACGTTTATTGGCAACTCGAGAATAGATACGATTGTTCGCATAGCTAATTTCACACTGACAGATTCGAAATTCTCACCATCAATTGTAGCTGCCAATGGCTGTCATTGGGGTGTTAGTAATTGCAATGAAATTTCGGTTGGGTTACAGAGAGGGCGTCTTGAAACGCTTTAAGCTCTCCTTTGATGTCTCGTCGGTCAGGATTTAGCATGACAAGGGCTCAAGAACGGTGGAGATCGGGGTTACATAGTACGAGAGACGAGTACCCCTTACACACGATTAGGAGGGCGGGAGGGAGGGGGAGAGAGAGAGAGAGAGGGAGAGCAAGAGGTCATATATCGGCGGCACCTTAGCGTGGCTGCTCGCGGTTCCCCGCACACTCTTGCATGTGTACAGGTACGTCGTCCACTACACATGTACCTATATGTAGTACCTCCGTCCCAATTAAGCGGACCTTTAAGTCTTAATTAAGCTGGACTTGGAGAACGAGCAGGCAAGCGAGAGAGCTGCGGTGTTGGTGGTGGTGTGCATGGGATAGGTATTTTACCTGCACCGATAGACCAGGGAAGGATATACGGCGTAAAATGCAAAACGTTGATCGTAAATTTCAGGTACGCCAGAGAGTGTATCCGATGGAAGGAGAAACTGCCCGATATAAACGGACGAAAAGCGAAGGGGGAGTCAAATAAATGATATGAGATGGAGGAATGGTCTTTTTCACAGGCTTTTTTGTAGATTTATTAGTTCTCTATGATGGAAGAAAAAATATACTATGAACATATAAACTATTGAGTTGAGTTTAAAATGTCGATGTATCGCGCCTTTTTCGTCAACTTTTCATTATTTCAATATGAAATCGTTGGAATAGTTCGGAAAAAAAAAAACGAGAGGAGGTTTCGAGGACACGAACAATATTTCTCATACTTCGCATCAACGTGTGTCACATCTTTAGGATGTAAAAACTCGACAAGACTTGTACATAATATTTCCCATAACTTGGCTTAGCATCTTTAATAGCATGTTTACAATTTAATTGAATAAACTGGAAACGAAATACTGCTATGTAATAATTTGGTCAAGATAGTCCCGTCATTCCATGAAGTGGATCATTCCTCGTAAAAAATTAGGGATCATTTTTTGCAGCAAATATAAAAAGTAAGAGAGTGTGTTCGAATGCCACGGAGCTGCGTAGCAAAATGTAATGGCAACGAAATTACAGCCAATTAACAACAAGTGTCCCAACTATCCTGGCATTACCCTATCGAAATTCAAAAATAAGATGGAGAAACGGAATGAAATCTCAAGCTTGAAAAAATAAATTAAAGGACGGTACTCCTTTAATTTATTTTTTATAAAAATAAAATTTAGTTTTTATAAAAATGGTTTCGAGGACACGAAAAACATTTCTCAAATTTCGCATCAACGTCTGTCACATCTTTAGGATGTAAAAACTCGACAAGACTTGTACATAATATTTCCCATAACTTGGCTTAGCATCTTTAATAGTATGTTTGAAATTTAATTGAATAAACTGGAAACGAAATACTGCTATGTAATAATTTGGTCAAGATAGTCCCGTCATTGCATGAAGTGGATCATTCCTCGTAAAAAATTAGGGATCATTTTTTGCAGCAAATACAAAAAGTAAAAGAGTGTTGCTCGAATGCCACGGACCTACGTAGGAAAATGTAATTGCAACGAAATTACAGCCAATTAACAACAAGTGTCCCAACTATCCTGGCCCATCACCCTATGGAAATTCAAAAATGAGATGGAGAAACGGAATGAAGTCTCGAGCTTGAAAAAATAAATTAAAGAAGTACCGAACTGTTTTTTTTTTACCACGGGAAGCCTCACAATGAGACTGCAAATTTAACTTGACTTCTAATAAGAAAAGGGTTCATCCAGCAAAAAATCAGCTGCAAGGACTTTCCAATTTTCCCTTCGCGTCCTCACATCTAAATTGCTCTTGTAACAGCTAAATTTTCTCTCGATGAACCTTCTGAATACACACGCTGCGTCTATAACATACACGTTTCGTCAACATAACCATGACAGATATGCGCTCTGCTATAACTTTACACGAACGTTTGAACAATCAGCTGCGTGTCTCGAGCGTCTTGAATGCCTCCCGCAAATCGAAAAAGAATGGAAAACATTCGGGTCACGTTTCCACCATTTCCCAGGCAGATTTCTAAGTATTCGTCTTCCTTCTCGTATATATACATTTATATATATATATATATATATATATACGAGACATTACATTGAGGTACTTTCTCTATAGGTTTGATAGCCAGTAAAGGGGAAAGAACTACATAGCCTCTCTCTTTATTTAAATTTAAGCTGCGTCGAGTCTCGTCGTCTTTTTAACAACCCTTACATGTTTCCCTCAATGTCTTTCTCTCTCAGTCTCTGTGTAACAATTGCCTGTCTCTCGTCGATTTGATGTTTCGTTTAGCTTTGTGAATGGTTTTTTTTTTTTGTTTCACGATTTCCCGTTTTATACAAAGCAACACGAACACGCACTTTCATGTACCAAAAGGTCGTCTCGAGGCTCATGTACCGACAGTCTGGTACGGATGCACATCTAGGCAAATGTCTTTGGTAAAAGCTTCAGATACAAGAAATCCGTTTTTTTCCCCTCTTACCACATCTCCCAGCAGAAACAAGATTTTCTCCGATTCATGCTGTATGGACGATATATATTATATATAGAGTTCCTTTTGGCGACTCAAAGTGGTGCTCTGAGAGAACACGGAGCGACTTCTCGTTATTACATGTCGCAATAGCTGACACGGTGAATTCTGTCGTCGACAATCGCACGATATGTCGTTGCAAGAATCTCACGATCCCATAACATAGGCGACTTTCCATTGCTCTCCCCCTTTCTTTTTCTATAATAATAGCAATATTCTATAGAGATCCGTCAATGCTTTTTTCTGCTCTTTCATTTCATCAATCATTCTTCGTCGTCTCTGCGGCCATATTCCAAAAATAAAAATAAACCCCTCAGATCTTTTCTAATTGAAAAATGCTGTTTTGTTTTTATTCACATTGGGTAGCAGTGGAGTAGCATAAAAAACGTAAGAGAAATATATATATATATATATATATAAAGAGAAAGAGGGAGGACAGAGCATACAGTAGTTTGTATATATAGATGGCGTTATATCGAATTTTCTTACAGGCCATTAAGCGAACGCCGCGGGGGGCTTCTCGCACTTCTTTCGACCCGCAGTGGAAGGGAGAGAAAGCATTTTCTGGACGTGACGTCTTGTAATTGGAAAGCCTCGCCCGTCCGCACGTCCGTCTTTCGTTTGTCCCTGGTCGAAAGGGTGGATCAGAAGGGAGCTTTGAGGCGTTACGAATAAAATGTATATTCCATTGTTGTTGCTATATCTAGCATAGAGATAACACAATATGCAACCGAAAAGGGGAAAACATCAAGAGAAAAACGAAATAAAATATTTATAATCGATTTGAACTATTGATAGCCAAATAAATGTATTAATATTTATTATAAAAGCCTAATAAGATAATGCGTAATTTATGAGCAAAGACTATAATTTTTAGTTTTTTACAAATTATTCCGCAATTAATTCGTCGCAAAATTATCGTCAATATATATATATGATTTAATTTTATACCATTAGAATTGTGTACCAAAACTATAATGTCTGTTTCTACTGATATACAGAGATCCACAGTGACGCAAACAGGGAACGTTTTCTCTCTTTCCATTGGTTCTCATCCACCCACCACCCACCTCCTTTCTCCCGTTTGGTCGTCCGGACCACGATCCTTTGACGACACAAAGGAAAAACTTTTTTCTCTCTCACTATCGCTTTCCTTCTCTCTCGCTTTCCATCCCCTGCTCGATCCGAGCATCGTGAAGGGCAAAGGGGGTGGTTCGTTATTTTATAATTGGCACTATCCGACGGCATTCATGAATTATTAAGGACCCTGGTATAGAGTAAGCCCTCCCCCTGACTCTCTACATCCAGAATATCGACTACATAGCTCGTCTGGTTACTCTACGGAAATCTCGATATTATTTTTTATTCTCGAGGAATTTTTCTGCGCATTTCAATTTTATCGTCCAGACGGTGGAAGGTGAGACACACTGGGCGAACACCCTTATTCAATCCGATTATAATTCGTTACATCATTATTAGTCTCGCCATTACAAACCTCCTGCGTGTCTTTCCATCTTTTTCATAACATTTTTTTCCCCTTTGATTATTTTTTCTTCGTCATTTATTTTTCTTTTATTTTAAATCTCTCTTGTATTTTATTTTTATGCGGCGCAACAAGGTGAGCCTGTTATACTCGATAGCCCACGAAAAGGGGTTAGAGATGAAGAGCGAGAGAGTGAAATGAAATTTGCACGAAAGGAGAGACATAGAGGGAGAATAGCGAGAGCTCACGCATTCGTGCTGCGAATTTAATGTAGCGTGTGAGCCCGGTTGTCTGTAATGTATACCCGACTCTCGAGAGTTTTCGAGCTTTAGCTGTGAGTGAAAAGCGGGGCTATGATAGTTTGCGTGTGTGCTGTGTGCGTGTATTGGATACATATATATATATATATTTAAACCGTATATATTGCGTGTCGCGGGTCATGTTTTTTTCGCGTTATAGTATGGGGAAACGTCCAGCAGCCTGGGCGCGTGACAAAAGCTTCCTTTGATGTCACGCTTGTGGTGCCAGCCCGAAAACTCACCACCGGATCTCGACCTCCGAGCGCGCTATCTGCCTCTGCACTTTCTCGCACACGATATCTCGTTTCCCAAACAGCGAATTCGTCTCTTTCTTTTTCTCCGCGCATGGTTTCATTTTTTATCATCCTTTTCATTTTGATTTTGTCAACGTCCAAAGTTTTATAAAAATATACGTGTAAAGCTAAATTTGTTTAAGATCTGAGTAAAAACTTAAAAAAATGTTAAGCATGTAGCACTAACATACCAATTTTATGCAAAATTCAGTCCTCATTCAATTCGTGTCCTCTGTCAATTCAATTTATTTCCCTGATTATTGATTATACTTCAATAATTAAATGATACTAAGCTTAATTTTTTTCCAAATTTATTCTACAAAGTTCAAAGTATATTGACATTTTTTTAGGGATTTTTCGAACCACTTTGAATAGGGGAAAAAGTGGCTAAACTCGAAAGACCGATGTTTGTATGGATCAGATGTCGTTTTTCACAAAGGGTTAAATGAGCCCAAGAAATTTTCTAAAAGAACAAAAAAAAAAACAATAATTCTGCAATGCTCATAAAATTATAGATCCCTGGGATTAAAAATATAAACGTCCCAGTAACGAATGTACTCGCTCTCTCGCCAAGACGAATGGTAATTATTCCAAGTGCAATATATATCTGCTTCATCAATCTCGAAGGCATATCTTTGTACAAAGTAAAATTTTACTCGGGCGACAAACATCAGGTAAATGTACATACATACACATGCACGAATGTTTCGTTTGCGTCGTGCTGCAAGTTGTGCTTTGCACGATCGTTCTGTCTGCATGGTTTGAGTAATGCTTTGATTGGACGACCGATAAGGAGTTCACTCGTTTACATCGCATACAACATTGGCTATAGAGATATACCTGTATATATCTCCATACAATTGTACATATATATGTCGCGCTCTCCGCGTATAATTGTACATATATATATATATTATAAACAAGACCATGTGTTGGAGAACGCGACAAGAGAGACGCGCGTGACATCGTGCAAATAGTGTGTGGTCGATGTACGTGAGATCCACATGCAACGTGATCAACGCATACATATGAGGCATTCTTTGTCAATGCAGTGATCTTTTCCCAAAACTTTCACTATTCTCTCATAATTTTTTAGCCTTTCGTACTGCTTGAAAGTCCTTTTTGGATTTTTTTTTCATATTTTTAAATCCACCCAACTCTTAGTTAGATTTTTTCTGGCTTCCAATCTATATAAATTTGAAAAAAATGCAACTGAGATATGGAAAGAAATGCATGAAAGTGTTTTAAATTAATACAGATAGTTGAAAAATCCTGAGAAACATCTGACAATGAGATGGTCAGAAAAAAAGTGGCTGAACTGATAGAGTATGCCTTATATGCCCCTGGAGAGCTCTTGTGATGTCTATAAACGTGTATATATACGTGTGTATATGCTAATATATACAAGTGGACATGTGCACATATCGATATATGCAATGGACGTATACGTCTATATACGTATACTATATATATGTATACATATATATTCACGTATAGTTATATATATGTATAGATATATATACACGTATCGTACATATATATATATATATATATATATATATATATATATATAGATGTATATACACATCTACAGGACTGTAATCTTCGGTACATGGAACGGATAGTTAGTTACACGTAACCGTCAGCATTGCCTATAGACAGTACAGCAGCAGAGAAGTACTCCAATTCGCTGCACAGGTGCACATATAGAACATTCTCCGTAACTGAATCTTGGAGAGATCTATAACGCCCACAATTGCAGTGTAGACACTGCAATATATGCATATGGATGTGGTATCGGTATATATAACAAGCCCGCCGACCCAATATCATAGCCGGGGACCCCTTGAAGGTGCAAACACATCTAGCATATCACTCTCTACCTCTCTGCCTCTGCTTGATATCATATCGTATATATACCGGTTTGGCCAGATGCTCGTAATGCGAGAAACTCGAGCCAATATCTTGCATATACGTGACAGTTGAGCAAAGACTGCAATTCTCTCAGACATATATATATATATATATGTATACTTTTCTACCGTGAAAAAAATTCTTATGCAAATACACACGTCGAGATTCTTTATTATCTTATCTTTTGTTTGTCTGGAAAAATTTTGTGATAAAAACGATTTGAAAATGAACGAATGTATCAATATTGCGTAATTTATATATAATTTTTCAATATCCAAGAATTATAATACGTTATTATTGTTTTTAAAAATTCATCACTCAATATGTACACGTATGCCATAGTTCTCGGAATAAATTGAGTCCTTAATGGATTTTGCACCAAGGATTATGGCTCGTACAAAAAGAAAAAAAAGTCCGTAATTCCAAGCTTAATGAATCATTCCATGCCATTCTGTGCCCTCTCTCGTTTCATCATCATGGAGTGAAAAGCCAGAAGACTTTGTGGGTTATCACGCGCCGGGAGTGTTAATCCTCTCCCTCCCCTCTCCTTTGTGCAACTTTTGTTTTAACCTGAGGCTTCAAATATCAGCTATACTTGCCCGAAAATCCGCTTTTCTGCTTCATTCTCTGTAGAGATTTAAAAATATAGAAGAAGCTGCTCTTGTGCACAACGTGCGATGGCTCGGAAGCTCTTGGTAAAGACTTGGGTAAATCTCGAGATTTTCTGCGCGCGAGCAACTCGCCATTGTCGTCGTGACTGAGCTTTGGGGGATGTTCGCCTGCTCGTGGACATTATCCCCTCTTTATCCTACGAAAATTATTCCCATATCAATCTCAACATGTATGAGAGATCCCCATTTAGGGTATCCAATTGCTCTTGAGATAAAATTTTCGTCGCAAATAAAAGACTAGTGGATTTTCATATTCTCTTCATAACTTGTACAGAGTCATTTAAATATTGTTCAAAAGAGTACCTATGGCAACATTTATTTCTAGTATTTTCATCCTCCCCTCCAACTACCTTTTTTTCAAAGACCTCTGAATAAATCCTAATTATTTACCCCATCAACATAAAACTTCCTGCGTCATAAACATAATAAAAGAAATTTGGAAATCAATCGTATCGGAATACTGAAATTTTATTTCGGGCTCTCAGTGTCGTTAAATAACCTTTTTTCCCACATTGCCTTTTTTTCATTCTCTCGTTCCCCTGGCACTCCCCATACCACACGTATTCTCTTCGATAATTAAATCCGAAACGTCGCTTGTTACTCGTCGATTAAATGTTTAAAACTGAATTTCGTTTCTCGAGAGAATATGGGGCGAGTATAGGAAGTTCCTTCTCTTTGACACCCCTCGAGTGTTGAATATTAGTGACGCACCCCTTTTGCTGTTTCCGACGTTTGCCGGCCATTCTATAACCCCATCAGCATGGCCAGTATAGCGTATTGCATATATATATATATATGTGCTGCATTATATACTATGTGGTATTCCATCTATATGTGGCCACAGAACGGAGAACCGCCCCTACTTATAGCGCGCGTTACTCCACGGGGGTGCAATTCCGATTATACCAGATTACAATAGCAGACATATAGCAACGGAGGATAGCGAAGCATTAACGAATACGTATACATATACGTGCAGAGCGGTTGTCAAGCTCTTATGGGGCCGGGAGGGGGTGGGGGGGGGGTGGGGGAGGAGATGTGTGTGCCACATCAGGGGGTTAGCGAAGTTGACTTCCGGCTGGTCCCTTGTACCAGCACTCGACTGTATTACCTATTTGAACCAAACTCGTGTCCTATCGGTATAGACGAACCGCACGTGACGAATCGCTCGGTCACAAGTGCCGGAAATGTTTCTCGCTCACACGCGGTTTGTTATATGCAGCTAGGAAGGTTTCACACCAAAATTATTTCCATGTGAACCCTCATCGTAACACACAATTTTCCATGCACTCCTATATTGGCAACAAAATGGCAAAAGGGTTGAATGAAAAATAAAAGGGTTACATTGGATATTGCATAAAATAATATTGATAAAATGAAAAATGTATTTGTTCATCAATAAAAACGACTGAATAATTTCTCTGTAAATCGAGTCACTATATTTGCTCGGGAAATATCCCGGTTCTTGGTCGTTTATATTAATGAGCGAGCCTTATCACTTTTATACGTAACTTATCTCTTTTATTAATGTCGTAAAATATAAGAGAATCGCCAAGGTGCATTGTACGATAAGTGGTGCACATTTTCTAAGAGCGTGCGTGCACTAACTGTTTCTGATGGTTTCCTATTTCTACGTCTGAGCAGTACGAGATACCGTGTATAGCCTCGAGACACGTGGGCAATGAACAGCGGAGCCACAGAGTGATGTATGGAACTTCCGTACGAGTATAATCTGCCGCTCACGCAACTGTAAGGTGCAAACACCCTCTTGGAGGTTATATATATATATATACAATGGCGTATCAAGATGTACAGATGGAAATAAAACTTAAGTACTTGACTATTCGTAAAGCGATACGGAAACATTTAACAAAGATATTCCGAGGAGTATTTTCAAGTAGACTCATTTTTTGGGTCAACTCTCGGCATGCATTTTCGCTGGAAAAACACGAAAAATACAAATAACTAAAAAATAATTCAAACCAGGAAAATATAAATTAATTACATGGAGCGTATAAATATTTTACAAACATTAAAGTGTACAACGTTCAAAGAGATTTTTTCCTCATTTGATAGTATGTTGCCAATTTTTTATCTAGTCAGCACACGAGAACGTGACAAAAGGGTGCACTAGATTCTCCCGAGTGCAACGATCGATATGCGTATCGCGGAAAATACAATATGTATATAAACGAGAGACGAAAGCCGAAGTACCAACACTTGAAAAGCAGCGATCGAAGGGCCAACGTTCGCGACTCAACATGAGAGAGCCCGCTCTCCCTCCCCCTCTCCCTCTCTCTCTCTCTCTCTCTCTCTCTCTCTTGCCAAAGTATCGACTTCGAGAACTTAACTCACCCACGAGCTTAGCAAACGAGTCAGGGAGTTCCTCAACCCAGTGAACTTTCGAGATCGAAGCGCACTGCTGTGGCTTTTCAATGCGCGCAAAGTACATGGATATATATATATATATATATATATATATATATATATATATATATACATATATATACATCATTCAGGGGAGCGTATTACCCTGGGCGTTACGGTGAAAGGTGAAAGGATCAGTAAGAGCTTACCCTTCTTTCGTCGAACATTAATACTCTCTCAAACCCTTCGGGGCATTGGACTGCTTCAAGATGTAGTACCTAAAACTTTTCTCTCTCTCAGTTTTCTAATTGCAAGCTTGCAACGGGTATACATCGATTCGCAACAAATACAATTTATCGTAACGATCTATATACACCATTAAAGCCGCACGAGTACATTTCTCGAAACTACGAAACTATCCCTGTTAAGAAACTGTTCGTATATATCAAGTGTCCCATACTGTGGAATTCGCGAATTCCAAGAAACACAGACATGGAAGAGGAGAGACAGAGAGAGATAAGAAGAGAGAGAAAAAAATTATTTGTTTCGAAGGAAAAACTGGAAAAAAAAACCATCAATCAAATGTTTCAAACCCAACAGGGTCAATTTTTGGAGCAAAAAAATCGCTTCGTCGAGGTAGGGATTTTCACGAGATACATGAGCATATACAGAGACGAGGATGATGCCTGTCTGGATTGAAAAAGGTGTGCGAGCGTACGAAAGAGAGCGAGAAACGACTAGTAGTCGCCACAAAGATTCCGACGACTAAGCTGCACAAAAGCATTCGATTTTATTGGTTCGGTTTTCTCTCGTGTGTACCAGAGGATTGCCCTCTCGCTATATGTACACCAGTCGTGTGTACCAAAAGAAAACCGAGGAAAAACAGCTCGTAGCCATAGTTGGGTCTTCTGTGAAGTGGTATGTGAGCCTTTCTCTTCAATCTATATCTAGATATATTGAAATGGGTACAGCTCAGTTTGAACCATAGAAGCTTTAGAATGAAAATAGAGGAGTTATTGGCAGCTGAAGAAATGAAACGAATCCATTCATTGGCACAGGATGCCATTTTCTGTTCAATGATTTGGAGAACATTTACTCTAAAATTGCCATCCAGAAAAATGAACACATAATAAAATTCATCCCAATTAAACAATATTCATTTAATTTTAAAAAAGACTACATTCAATTTTATCCCATTGCAGCAACTTTCTAACGACACGTTTATGAGAATTTTTTTTATTTGATCAAGGGTCATGGCTGTATAGCCAAGATTGTAAATTCATATCTTGAATTTCTTTCAATCTAAAATGTATTCCTCCTAGTTCAAGATGGTTTTCGTAGATAATCCTTATTTAATTAAATATATATACATTGAAATATTATTATAAATTAAACTTATCACTTACTTCTTTAAATATATATATATATATATATATATATATATATTTAAATAAATATATAATAAATATGTAATATATACTTCAGATCAACAGATTCTAAGCCTGTTCGCCGTGAATGTGCAAATTGAAACATTTATGGTAACCCAGCAGGCAGGAACTTGGCAAGACTGCCAAGTCTTGAGAAATGTTTTAAGAAAATGTACTTTAATTGAAATAAGACCAATTTTGTCGATATATAAACGGATCAATTAGTGTACACCAGCTGAATATCTGCAATACCCATTTGCCCTATTGGCTATGCTGGTCGTCTGAATGTGCAAGACGGGACATTTATGGGGAGATAGAAGAGGTAGAGAGATGGCGTTCTCACACGTACGTGCCGTTGTACAGGTTGTCTGGCTTTACGAGGGACGTTACCACGGTGACACTTGTCCCGAATGGGGTCCTCTTGCTCATCTCTCCTCTATGCTTCTCTCAATGTGTCTCTTCTCGTGCTCTCCTGTCTGCATCTTTCCCTCTCTGATGTCCTCGATTCGCCATTTCTATGCTCGGGCTCCTGTTCAACGATCCCTCAATACTTCCGATACAAATTCCTATCTTGTATACGTGAATTTCTATGCTTCTGCCTGTTTGCTGTCAGCGTACACCGGTCAAAGCCAAGATATATTCACATTTTCACATACACATATCGCAATCTTGAGAGAGGGAGAGAGAAAAAAAAAAGGAAGTTTCTCGTCTCATCGTCTAGTTCCTGTCAATTTTTTTCCATTTTTCCTCGTTTCCAATGGGCTCCGCACACGCTCCGATAAACGCGATACGTGATAACGTGATATCGGAGGCTCATACACGGACCCTTTTTTTTTCGCATTCTTCCTATAACCTTCGTGACTTGTAACGTGAGCCGAGTGTACGACACATCCCGATAATAGTAAATATATATATTTGTGCAGATCAAATGCGTATAGACATGTAATAGAAGAGCGCGATGATTAAATTTCAATTGGCATCGGGGTGAGTAGCAATTCGAAACGAGCTTCAATCGAAATTGGCTGTATACACGTCCATATATCTATATATTGCACCGATATCAAATAACTTTTCTCTTTCCCCCCCTTTGCTCCTTTATCAGTTCTCAATACATACGAGCTCTCGACAGCAAACAAAACTTTGATTTCACACCGAGAACAAATCCTTTCCTTTCTGATGTAAACTTTTTTTTCACATCTTTTTCGCCCCCTTCTCTTTTCTACCGAGCACTTTTGTTAATTAAATAAACGGGAAGAATTTGTGCATTGTTTTTTTTTTCTTTTCGTATAATTTTTTATTTTTCTTGACAATTTGGAAATTTTATGCGAACATTTAAAATATCGTTGGTATTGTTTAATTTTTTTGGGCCAAATTTTCATCTCGGAATGTTGGTCTTCGGACCTTACATTCGCATCCCCGAGGGGGAAATGCTGCACGGGCATTTGGGAAAGGAAAATCCGTGCGAATGCCAAAAACAAGATTACCCACTCAGCGAGTGAGCTCTTTGGGTACGCCGTCAGGGCTACTTTCAAATTAGGCGATAGAGGCATACATATATATATATATAGAACTCGAGAAAAAGGGTTGTATATATATAGAATAGTCTGGTACTCTGCAGCATCTCGAGCTTTCTCTCACTTTCTCCAGTCTCTCTAGAGACTCTTGCTTTTCCTCTCGCTTTCTCTTTTCAACCCCATCGCTTCCCGCTTCAAAACCCCCCCGGGGTGCCCGTTTGGCTCCACCTCTCGCCTCTTTTACCATGTCCCCGCAATTACCCGCGATAATTACGCGCGCGCTGGGACGAAACGAGTGCGCAACGCTCTGCCGTGATATTGCTCTTATGCTGGGGATAGTTGGCGAACTCAAGTTTGCACGGCGTGCACCCCCCTCGATATATATATATATATATATATACATAAATACTTATGTAGGTACTTTTATACCTATGTGTATCATCCTATATATCCTATATGCTTTTATATATACATACATTTGGTATATATGTGTAAGAGAAACGGCAGCGAGGAAAGTACACTCGAAAACTCTGGCTCGCGTTCGCTACTCTCCCCCTTCAGGGCCGTGCATATTACGCACATTACTGCAATTGTACGTTCCTCCGAGAATCCTCCGTAATTAAATTATAAAGTTTATTTGTCATTACTATAAATTTTGAAAGTAATGAATTTTGAGGTTTTTTTTTCTTCATAAAGTAATAATTTCGTGTTGGTAAAAAATAAAAAATAATAGGTAAGATATATAATAACCTTATTAGAGCCAAATTGCATTCACCTTTTGCACAATGTATTTATGTATACACATACAGTGTACATATTATGTAGAGTAGACGTGAGATATTTTTTTTTCATTTCCACGGTGAAAGGAGGGGAAGAACAGCCGTTAGGGCAATGGAGAAAAATGTACGATAAAAAAATGTAATATTGGAGAGAAGGCGAGAGATACGAGGTAGTAAATTTTTCGTTTAAAGTGTGAAGGAGAAGAAAGAGCTCGGCTGCTATGACGAGAACGGGATATTTTTCACTCGTTCTTTTATTATATGGGGGTGGTTTTTTTTGTTTTTTTTGTTTTTTTCAGCTTCTCGCATATTCTTTTATTCGCTATCTTGGCACCTGTTCGCCTGACGCTTTGTGTGCCAATATGGCCGAGTCGCATAAAGTAGTGTGGTGGTCGTTTGATCGTGACCGTTGGGTCCAGCAAAAAACCCCTCGTGAGTCATCGAGAGAATCGCCCTTATTAAACTCTTGGCTCTGCGCCTACGTACAGCACTGCTGTCCAAAGAGGACGAACCGATAAAAGTGAGAGAGAGAGAGAGAGAGAAAAAGAGCGAAAGCTTCGCTGGGGTCCTCGAAGGGAAAGGGTTAAGTGTCGAGTGAGAAGAGCCTGATATTAAACCTCCTACGGAAACTTACTCATTATGAGAGAGAAAGAGAGACAGATAGGCTAACAAACGGGAGTCAAGAGAGCGGCCAACCTCAATTACGGTTTAGTCCTCGTCGATGCTAGTAACCGGAAGCGTCTCGACTCTCTTGATTCTGGCTCTCTTTGCCAAAATTACATTCCATATCTTACAAAAATAGTACGACGAAGAAACTCGTGGTAAAATAATAAAATTTTAGAAAAAGTATCTCGTGTGTGTAAGTTACATCGGGGAAAAAACTATCGTTTATTAAATTTTTATGAATTTTCATTTCATAAACTTTGTCCCTCTGAAATAAACTTTAAAAAATCAATAGAATCTATCACGAAAAAAAAAAAACAAAATAAATCCACAAGCTATTTCTTTGCTGTTTTTCAATTTAAGGACTGTAAGTTGCGGAATTTTACGACATTATTTTTTTCGCTGCGTTCAATTGTAAAAAAAAAACATATAAAAATTGGAAAATAATAAAAATCTCTCTTTCACTTCTAACAATGAAATCTTGCTTCGGATTCCCCTTTCTTCGATGAAAGGCGAAAAAGTATGGATTTAAAGAGATGAGAGATGGTGGTCGGACCAGCAGAGAGTTCGTAAAAGAATGATTAATTCCTCACTGCAAAGCCACAGGGAATTTCGAGTATTCATATATAGATATATATATATGGAAAGAAGCGATGAGGAGGGCACGCTGCGGTCTCTCATCGTTCACCCTTGTTCTCTAATGCTTCGAAACTTTGAAGAGCCACCGCGGCATGATCGTGAGCAAAGCTCTCATCGTTGCAAAGGCACACAATGCGTTTGTGAGCCTCTTTACATGGTGTTTTGGAAGGTCCACACAAAATGCTCGCTCGCACAAAATGCTATAACTCGTGAGGGTCATGAGGCCACCATCGAAATGCTTTTTGTGCGTGAATTCACGTGTTCTCATATCGCTATGAGCCTGGATATTTCGATCAAACGATACAGTCATTGGCCTGTCCAGGCTGGCGTAAAATACTCTTCAAGAAGAAAGATATTAATATTTAACGATGATTCATTTTGGAGCATTATTTCTTCCATTTTTATGAAATTAAAAAGCAAGTCGTAAATTGAAAGGACCTTTATTTTTGTTACCTTGATATGCAGAGTCTCCAACAACAGGTAATTAGCCTATTGTTTCAATTAACAGAAATCGTTACGATTCAAGCAATGTAATTTTTAATAGTTACAACTTTTTACATCTTACAGAATTATTTTTTAACATGATTTTTCTAGAGTTATTTATGGATGATTTACTACTAGCTGTTGACAGCTAGTAATTGATTACAGTGAATTTTGGCCAACGACTGTAATGATTAGCATATTTAGAGAAAAAGCAGCGAGATCTAACTGCTGTGGATGTGACCGATATAGGTCATTCCAGTAGGGTCGTTCTCTGAGACCTCTCGAGCTCATCACAATAGCGAATGCCATCATTCCCACAGAGCAAGAATTGCTCGTCATTATACAACCGTTGCATTCGTACTCAACGTTTGTTCTCAGTTAATACCCATGATGGAGGGTTTTATATTAATTCGTAAAAGAGCACTAAGTTGCTAAAGCCTTCTCCGATTTTAAACTTTTCCTTCCCCGAGAAATATCAGTCGCAAAAAAAAATCCTTCGATGCAGTTATAACCCAGACTCGTACGTCCGTTTCCTGTACAAAATCTTTTTTTTTTTTGACAAAAAAAAATATACTGCCATTCTTAAAAATAATTTGTTTCATAGCTTCATATCCGATTGCCAAAATATTTATACACTAAAAATGTTCTCATAATAGCTCAATAATTAGCTCGACTATCGACATGCTCACAGACATTCACAGAAACTCTGATGCTTGATCTAAGCGATGGGGTGAACCCTTCGAGTCTCAATAACCCGCTCAGATACTCACATGAATCATAAAGAGGAATAAATTAACAATTTCTCGGATTTGATTGATTTCAGGCGGAAAAGTTGACAGCGATGACGGTGAAACAGAAACGGAAGATTACGGCACGTACTCGGATTACAGCGAGGTCGTGGAGGCAACTGGAAATGGGTAAGTTTAACCTCATCACACTTATACGCCTCGAACACGTATCAAAAAGATCTTTGCACGCTACTTCCTCTCGGACCCTAGTCATCTCCGCTCACCACGACCAGTTACTACTTAGATTTTTCCAACTAAAGCGAGATCAAGACACTCTATATATCTACGAGATTATCCCTCGGACACTCCCTCGCAATTTTCTTCATTACTCTCTAGAGCTTTTTCTTTTCAAACGAAAAAGCCCTCGCGAGCGTGATGGCCTCTACAGGCGGAAGTGTATGCGGTGGTGGAGGAGAGGGGTGGAGGAAGTAACAGCCATTCGTGCAGCGATAGAGGACTCTTTGGCTGGGTCTGGGAAAACGATGAGAATTCCGCTGAAAGGTTGTCGCGAGAACGCCTCTCTCTCTCTCTCTCTCTCTCTCTCTCTCTCTCTCTCTCTCTCTCTCTCTTGCTATCCTTGCAGGGATAATTAGTTTATCCGGGAATTTCACGAATGGCGAGACGGGGTGACACGAGAAGAGAGGAATATAGCGATTCTACTATATACATATATATGAACGATATTGAATATTGGCTACTCCGACGAGAGTTGGTACGTGTCCGGGAGCATTGAAAAAGGGCTCTCTTCGGTATTCAAAATGGTTGTCAGTTCGGGAGAAAAGCTCTCCTTCTTATTTTTCATCCTCACTGCACGGTAGAGATGGATCCGACGTGAATGAAAATCATGAAAAAGAATTTTTTAACCAAAAGTTATAAATTATCAAGTTATAAGCTACGTTGAAATTCTCATAATTTGTCAAACTGAGCAAGGGAACATTATTTACGATTCTTGTCGTATTTTCATACATGTCACCCACCTTCTTGTGTTATCACTAAAGCCTTTCAGGTGGATAAAAAATATACGAGAATGTCTATCGTAAAATATTGTATGTGAAAAATACGTCTAGTAAAATTTATGCAGCTGACTCTGTTTCCTCTGATGAAGTCCCAAAAATCTTCTTTAATAACTCTAATTCATTTTCCATAAAATCGTTTTGCATGATTTTCAAATTCGTATTATTCCCTCCCTTGTTCTTCTTCCCTGTAAACCTTCCGTTGAATTTTTGTTCCATCTTAAGTTCTTTTAAAATTTCTCCGCTGCCAGCATTTCATTCTTTTCAATCGTCGTCTCATTTGATGGCGCCAACGCTCTAATTAAATTGAAGATGTTGCTAAAGTAGCCTTTTAACGATTCTTTCGTTGATTCTGTTCTCGCATACATACAATGAAAAAGGAATTATACGAGAATATTTTATCGAAGAGTCGAAGTGGTGTTTGTTCTGTAAAACGAAAAGATAGATCCAGTATTCTTGACGAGAGGGCGATCTGAGTGGGTGTGGAACGAAAACGTCATGGGGGTTGCGAACTTTGGTTCAGCGGTTACTCCAGCTGGGATTCCCCTGACAGTCTCCTAGCTTCTGAAGCGACAGAGGAAATGTCAGGATAGGAAACGAGAAGAGAGACGCAGCGAGAGAGAGAGGGGGAGGGAGAGAAAGAGAGAGAGAGAAGGGCCTGTATAGACACCCCTCAAGGGCTTAATAAGGAAACGCCGCGATTGGCTCGATTCGAAAGCTAATAATGCCACTTCACGTGCTCTCTTTCTCTCTCTCTCTCTCTCTCTCTCTTGCCCTCTCTTTCACTCCCTCATCTCTGATAGCTCGTTCGTTTGCGCACGATAAACGTCGTGGTGCGTGATTGAAATTGATTTTTTTTCTCTTGCTCTTTCTCTCTTCCACTCTAGCTCATAGCTGGCAGAGAAAAGACCAATTTCAAGGGGCATGGGAGGGATGAAGGCGATGCTGGGCGTATGCATAAGGGAGAGAAAATATTCATCGTGGCAATTTAGTCAGTTTTTCGAACTCTCACACTCCACCTGTCGCACAGGGCGAGCAGTGAGGTCCCTCCATCGGTATATATATATATATATATATATATATATATATATATATATATATATATATACACATCGAACACCGTAGTCATCTTATACGGCCCCATCACTAATAATAGAAAGCCGTAATTACTTTGGTCTTTAATCATTTGGAAACAGATTGTGCCTTAACAGAAAGAAAAACATTCATCACTATGTGACAAATCATTCGAGAAGTGAATCTCTCATCGGCAATTTAATAAAAATGAATTTTCACTCACTGCCTTTCGTTATTTATACACAATAAATCGGAAAGAAGCAGATTCTAGATTCTAATTAATTCGAGAAAAAAATCACAATAGTACATAAAATACAATTGTAAAATATTAATATTTTATTATTTAAATCGTTACAATGGTCTTTCATTAATTCAAGTCTCTATTAAAGGAATCAAAATTATACATATCCGGTTGCACAATATTCTCTATTAAATTCACACTTTGATAAATTGATGGAGATTTTTGATAGGAAAATTTACAAAATTAACACAATTCAGCAATTTTGTTGTAGCCAACGGCGATAGAGCGGAATAGAGAATGAGAGGGACGGAAGAATCTGCGACATGTTATGTTTACGAAATCGTGCCGATATCACGCGTTTTACGATGCTGTACAGTGGCACTGGGTTCGATGGACCATATACGACCCCATCTATACAGATAGTGGCGTCCATGCATGCTACGTTCAAAACTTCCCGTTCCATATATGTGATTCCCCCTCGTTCGATCATTGAGGAGGGAGATGCTGGCGGGCTAACTTTCATCATACATTATTCCGCCCTGTCGTCCCGTGGCAGTGTATTAATATTGATGCGTGACTGAAAACCTTTTCGCTAGTGGCTACAGCGGGGTATAGAGCTCAGCACACTAAACCGAAGGAACAATTTTGCCACGAGAGAACCGAAACTAAAGCTTTGCCTCTGTAACGAGCGCGGAGCTCGCACCGTATAACTGTATCGCATTACTTGTTCACAGCACACATATGCACCTTGAAAAAAAAAACGAATTATTTCAATCACAGATTTTTTGTTCAAGTAATTATTTTTACAAAATACAATCGAACATTGGATAAAATAGACTCTAAATCAAATAGATGCTCATCGAATCGAATCCATTTGAACAGAATCAGATCGATTTTAGGTTAGAAATTGCGGTATTTGCAACTCGGCCAAAAACATTATTCCTCAATGGCACTGCCAAGTTTTTAATTCATTAATTACAATTTCTTGGGATTGTGTAGACGTTTTTGAAATTGAGTAAAATTTTTTTTTTTACTCTTCTGAAAAAAGAAATGCGCAGGACACTATATGACGATTGAGACCAATTGATGGGGTGATGTCTTCATCGCTAAAGTACAAACTTGTTAGTGTGCTATGGGGGATTTAGCCAAGACAATACGGCCCTTATGAGCATCCGGAACAAGAGTTCTGTATCGTTCCGTATCGTTGTGAGTTCGTCAGCAATTTAAGTCAGGATGCAAAGCTGGATAAATATAGCACGATAGTCCACAATGATGAAAAGACCGATTACATATACACATGTATTCTCCCCATTCATGGAGGGAAAATCTAAGGGAAGTTGACGGATTTGCCACTTTACACATAAATTCTTAGTGTACCAATAGTCCTTTATAATTTTATAAAAATTAGAAACTCATCGTCTACTCCTACCAATGCTAGCTACCAACCCGAAAGTTTCAAAATTGGCCTCAACTATGACACTATATGGGTCTCAATCATGCATGGGACGAGTAGTCAGAGAGCACCAAGAAATTGGATGGATGAGAGTATACAGTTGCTCTGTAATACCTTGTTGAATTTTCTCATAAAAGCCAGAGAGGAGTCTCCACTTAAAAGCTCGTACTGTTTCAAGCATAGGCTGTGAGACCTCGTTCGTATCTTGGCGGTCTCGAGTTCTCTCTTCGTCATGAGAGCAAGTAATACATATATATCTATATATATATATATATATATATATATATATATATATATATATAATTCTCTGTACAAGTGACTATATATACTCATCGTGTCGTTCTACAATATCGCTTCAGCTGCTTGGCGTTGCTCTTCTTCCTCGAGCCCTACCCATGGGGTTGGTGCTCGATGCATTATTTATAGAAACCCTGGAAACGTCTAATCCCCGTCTCAGACGGTCTTCTGACTAGGTGGCTTTTGGCTTTCTCACTTGCCCAGGAAAACTGAGAGGGATAGAGATGAAGCATGTATACTGCCTGCTTGTCAGATTATATGCAATACCGAACGAGGAAGTGACATAATGCCATTAGTCCACGCGAAACCTTCCTTTCTTGTCATCTCTTTCTCTCTCTCTTTCTCTTTACCATTCTCTCTCATTTTCTTTCCGTTCCTACGCCTCTCGTTCTTATCTCCAACCCTCTTACACTTCGTACAATATTCCATCCTTTTTCCCTATTTTTTATTTCACCATCACTCAACGATAAAAAACCATTTCAGACATTTATTTCGCTCTCGCGTATTGTAGATGAAATACGTTTTCTATAAAATTGCAATCTCGTCTAGCGAATCCTCAGGAGTCTGGCAATTCAATACAGGAGAATTTCTCGTAAAAGTGTGTGTAAAAATTCGAGAAAATAGATTTCAAACTAATCTGGATGTCTGCAACATCCATTATAATCGTATTTGACCATGTCGTAAAGCTATCGTCCCTCTGTCTTACTTCATATGAAATTGGTCGAAATAATTTTCCAATCATGTACAATGTAGAGTAGTATATTTCTATATATATATATATATATATATATATATATATATATATATATATATATATATTTGTAGATTAGTTCATTAGTTGTACAGGGTAGGAGAGAAATGTATTCCTATATGTACGATGACCAGTGTGAGACGTATATCTCAACGGCGCCTGATTACAATGAGCCCTCTCGTGTTCAACGGTACATATAAGGTGTACCTATACAATATACGCACGATCCAGAATACCAGTAAATGGGTCAGTTTCACTGCACAGACTCAGTCGACCTCTCTAAACATGCGTTTATATACACGTGTATATATATATACATATATATATATATATATATATATATATATATATATATATATATATATGCGTAACACACATAGGGTGTACACACATGCTTGGTGTATATTACACTTGAGGGTATGAGAGCGAGCATCGTCGTCCGCACATTGGCATAGTAAACATCGTGATTGGCCCTCTCGCCAAGGGGTTGTTGCACCCTTGCATCGGTTTGCACTATATATTCACCCCAAGATTCATACCTATATCCCCCTTAACTGTATATCCCCTTAGTTACATGTATACCTGTTGTATAGCCCAACTCTCCTATAATAATTGTACATTTACTCTCTCACTAAATTTTAATGTTTGATATTATAATAATTCCCTGACAGCATGTATGTATACGATCGATTGCCTACAATAGGCAAAAAGTTTTCTCCAGCCCTGATAAAATGAATGACCCAGTTAGTGACGATTCAGTGGTCAGTATAACTGAAAGTCATAATAGTGAATTTATCATGCGTTTTGTCATGTTATTATTAATATAATACGAGGATAACTATAATTAGTTATTCTCGTATATGCAAACAGACAAAGGATAAATATTGATATTGTTAACTTTATAAACGTCATGATTGAATAACTATATACAGTTCGTTGCTTATCCAATCACTGTAATTTGGCTTAAACTGTTCACTCTATAGATTTTTTCATCTTAGTGTGTTTTTTATATAATAACGCCATTTTGTTAATTTCGTTTCAGAACATCAGATGGAGATCCGAGCCCCGATGAGAACATTGGAACTCTCAAATTTTCCGATTCTCTCGTGAATATGACAAAAGATGAGGGTGACTCGATTAACATGCGTTGCAAAGCCAACGGTGAACCTACACCAATAAAATTTCAATGGTTCAAGGACAAAGTTCCGCTGGTTGCCGAACCTGGGAGAATTTTCATCAGGAAGATTCCTGCTCAGGTAACGCTTGTGCTGGGAATCGTTTGATTGAAATTAATCGCAGAAAATTTTGAACGCAAATTTCTCAAGGGACTAATAAAATTTTCATGAAACAATTAAACGGGGACGAGGATATGGGATGCCGAATTGTCATTTTTGTCTTTTGTTCATTTTTTCAGGGACATGATCGAGGTGACAAGAAATTTTCTGGTACGCGTTTGAAAATAAATCGACTCCGGGCGAGGGACAAAGGGTTTTATACTTGTCGGATTGGAAATGGGAAGGACCAGATCGAGAGCTCTGGAATGCTTAACGTTGACGTCGAAACTTATGGTGAGTACAAAATTTTGATACTCAGTTAATAGTGAAAAAAATTTCATTATTCGATTTAAGAACATTTCACTCGAGCTAAATTGTAATTTATTTAAAAGAGACAAATAAATTTGTCCTCAATTTAATCGACGATTTGTACAAATATCAGTTACATTTTATCAGTAATTATGAATTTTTCGCTAATTACCGTTGAATTGTACGGATCAAATTAAATGCAATCATTGATATTTTCATTCGTTTTATATTTGTTCGATTCACTAAATGTTGGAGGTCTAGCACTTAATAGATGGGACAGGGAACAATTTTTTTAAACGGAAAATTAACATAGTTGCTAAAATATATATATATATGTCACATTCATCAGCTGGTATACCAGAAATTATTGATACTCAATCGAATAATACAATTTAAGAACATTTCACTCGAGCTAAATCGTGATTTATTTAAAAGAGACAAATAAATTTGTCCTCAATTTAATCGACGGTTTGTACAAATATGAGTTACATTTTATCAGTAATTATGAATTTTTCGCTAATTACCGTTGAATTGTACGGATCAAATTAAATGCAATCATTGATATTTTCATTCGTTTTATATCTGTTCGATTCACTAAATTTGAAGGTCTAGAACTTAATAGATCGGACAGGGAACAATTTTTTTTTACACGGAAAATTAACAAAGTTGCTAAAGAAATATATATATATGTCACATTCGTGATACCGGAAATTACCTTCGTTAGGGACAGAGAGAGATAAAGGAGAAAAAGATAGAGAATCGTGCGATCGAGGAGTTTTCTACTTTCGACGAGAACTCCAAGT
>OY769905.1:14176413-14178913 GCA_963669185.1 Dyspetes luteomarginatus | reverse complement strand
TAGAGACAGAGAATGATAGAGAGAAAGAATGATAGAGAGAGAGAATGATAGAACGAGAGAATAATAGTGAGAGAGAATGATAGACAGAGAATAATAGAGAGAAAGAATGATAGAGAGAGAGAGAATGATAGTGAGATAGAATGATAGAGAGAGAGAATGATAGAGAGAGAGAGGATGATAGAGAGAGAGAATGAAAGAGAGAGAGAGAATGATGGAGAGAGAGAATGATAGAAACAGATAATGTTAGAGAGAGAGAGAGAGCATGATAGAGAGAGAAAATGATAGTGAGAGAGAATAATAGAGACAGAGAATGGTAGAGAGAAAGAATGATAGAGAGAGAGAATGAAAGAGAGAGAGAGAATGATAGAGAGAAAGAATGATAGAGAGAGAGAATGATAGAGAGAGAGAGAGAATGATAGAGAGAGAGAGAGAGAGAGAGAGAGAGAGAGAGAGAGTGAGGGAATGATACGAGAGAGAAAATGATAGAGAGAGAGAGCGAGAGAATGATGGAGAGAGAAAATGATAGAGAGAGAGCGAGAGAATGATAGTGAGAGAATGATGGAGAGAGACAACGATAGTGGGTGAAAATGACAGAGAGAGAGAGAATGATAGAGAGCGAGAGCGATAGTGAGTGAGAATGATGGAGAGATAGAATGATAGAGAGAGAGAGCGAGAGAATGATAGAGAGAGGGAGAGAGAGAGAGAGAGAGAGAGAGCGAGAATGATAGGAGAGAGAGAATGATAGAGAGAAAGAATGATAGAGAAAGAGAATGATAGAGAGGGAGCGAATGATAGAGAGAGAGAGGAAGAGAGGGAATGATACGAGAGAGAAAATGATAGAAAGAGAGAGCGAGAGAATGATGGAGAGAGAGAATGATAGAGACAGATAATGTTAGCAAGAGAGAGAGAGCATGATAGAGAGAGAGAATGATAGTGAGACAGAATGATGGAGACAGAGAATGGTAGAGAGAGAGAATGAAAGAGAGAGAGAATGATAGTGAGAGTGAATGATAGAGAGAAAGAATGATAGAGAGAGAGAATGATAGAGAGAGAGACAATGATAGAGAGAGAGAGAGAGAGAGAATGATACGAGAGAGAAAATGATAGAGAGAGAGTGCGAGAGAATGATGGAGAGAGACAACGATAGTGGGTGATAATGATAGAGAGAGAGAGAATGATAGAGAGAGAGAGATTGGTAGAGGGAGCGAATGATAGAGGGAGCGAATGATACAGAGAGAGAGAATGATAGGAGAGAGAGAAAATGATAGAGAGAGAGAGAGAGAGAGAGAGAGAGAATGATGGAGAGTGTATGATAGTGAGAGAGAATGATGGAGAGAGAGAACGGTACCGACAGATAATGTTAGAGAGTGACAGAGCATGATAGAGAGAGCGAATGATACTGAGAGAGAATGATAGAGACAGAGAATAGTAGAGAGAATGAATGATAGAGAGAGAGAATGATAGAGAGAGAGAGAATGATAGACAGAGAATGATAGAGAGAAAGAATGATATAGAGACAGAATGACAGAAAGAGAGAATGATAGTGAGAGAGAATGATAGAGACAGAGAATGATAGTAAGAAAGAATGATAGAGAGAGAGAATGATAGAGAGAGAGAGAAAGATAGAGAGAGAGAATGATGGAGACAGAGAATGATGGAGACAGAGAATTATAGAGAGAGATCATGATGGTGAGAGAGAATGATAGAGAGAGAGAATGATAGAGAGAGAGATTGATAGTGAGAGAGAACGACAGAGACAGAGAATGATAGAGAGAAAAAATGATAGAGAAAGAGAATGATAGAGAGAGAGAATGATAGTGAGAGAGAATGATAGAGACAGAGAATGATGATGAGAGAGAATGGTAGAGGGAGAGAGAATGATAGAGACAAAGAATGATAGGAGAAAGAGAATGATAGAGAGAGAGAGAATGATAGGAGAGAGAGAATTATAGAGGGAGCGAATGATAGAGAGAGAGAGAATGATAGGAGAGAGAGAAAATGATAGAGAGAGAGAGAGCGAGACAATGATGGAGAGTGTATGATGGTGAGAGAGAATGATTCAAACAGATAATGTTAGAGAGAGAGAGAGAGCATGATAAAGATAGAGAATGATAGTGAGAGAGAATGATAGAGACAGAGAATGGTAGAGAGAAAGGATGTTAGAGAGAGAGAGAACGATAGAGAGAGAGAGAAAGATAGGGAGAGAGAATGATAGAGACAGAGAATGATAGAGAGAGATCATGATAGTGAGAGAGAATGATAGAGAGAGAGATTGATAGTGAGAGAGAATGATAGAGACAGAGAATGATAGAGAGAAAGAATAATAGAGGAAGAGAATGATAGAGAGAGAGAATGATAGTGAGAGAGAATGATTGAGAGAGAGAGGATGGTAGAGAGAGAGAGCGAGAGAATGATGGAGAGAGAGAATGATAGAAACAGATAATGTTAGAGAGAGAGAATGGTAGAGAGAAAGAATGATAGAGAGAGAGAATGAAAGAGA